>SKCR01042456.1:0-121125 GCA_019454045.1 Zanthoxylum bungeanum
TCATTAAGTTTAAGTTCCAATTATGGCTACCCCCGCCCGACATGTATATTCCTATCCTGTAAGGAAATCTATTAAAGGGTTATCTATCCTCAAGGAAGATCGTGGGCTATTGAGTCTAAGGTTTTAAACTTAAAATCCCTATGTCTAGTTCATTTTAAGTTTACCTAATCGATTTTATTAATGGCCAATTAATAAAAAGCATTAAGATTAAAACTCAATAAATAAATCTTTAAATTACCCATACTATAATCTAACCTTTATAAACCGGTGATATTGAAATTCATCACAACCCCAGATAACTAATTTAGTTACAACACATAACTAGGGCTAGTAACAACTGAAAAGTAAAAGACATAAAGTAAAAATGCTGAAAAGTAAATTACAATAAAATGCTAAGGTAAAAGGAATTACTTTTACTACTACTAATTTAGATATCTCCCATAAAATAATATATAAACTTGTGATAATATTACCACCGACCAATCTGGCGGTATCCTGATTAAGTCAAATTAAGTCCAACCAGCCATTAAGGCGGTACCATAATTAAATTATCAACCGACCAATATAGCGGTATCCTTGATTAGTCAGGTTTAAACCAGATTTAAAATAAATTGCCAACCGACCAATATAGCGGTATCCTTTTTAAGTCAGTATTTTAAATAGTGAATATATTATTTTTAAGGGAGATTAATCTAAATAGTAACAGTAAAAGAATTACCTTTCACCCTAGCTGGGGAAATTATTTTCTCATGAATAGTAAAAACTGTAAAAAGTAAAAAGTAAAAATTAAATTACTATTATTACAAAACGTAATTAAAATTAATTACAAACTAAAAACTAAAAATAAATAAAATAAAATAAAAATAAACTTAGAGAGAGAAACTCTCTCTTCATCAAAGAGATGAGAGAGAGAAAGGCACCATGAATTATGAAATTTCGCGCTGAATTTATAGAAAAATTTGGTTCCAGCGTCGCGACGCTGGAACAGTTGGTGTGGCTCACTGAGGAGGCGACATGTGGCGAGGCAGCTGACTGTTGACGCGACACGTGGCAAGGCGGCTAACACTCAATTATTGTGATGACGTCATGATGATGTGGCGATGACGCGGCGTTGCAATTGTCGGCACAATAGGATTGCAACACGTGGCGACACGTGTCATGCTATGATTGGCCGATGCTGACGTGGCAAGTGGACTTGGTTGACCTTGTGACGTGGCTGATGACGTGGCGTGACACATGGCGAAGTTGACTCTTTGACTGCTGACATGGCTGATGACGAGGCGACACGTGTCAATTCTGAGTGTCGGCAGCATATGATGATGACACGTGGCACGGCGCACGTTAACAGATTGGATGTGATGGTGACACGTGGCACGACGCACGTTAGCAAAGTCAAACTTCTCAAATTCTGATCCGTTGACCCGGCGCACGTTAGCAGATTCGGCGCATGTTGGGCGTCGGATGCTGAAGGTCTTGGCGTCGCGACGCGGAAAAGACTAAAAATCCCTGTCGACGCATTTTTGTCCGGTTTTGCCCCAAATTGCCTCCAGTGCTATCCAAACTTTATTTATCTGCAAAATAACAACAAAACACATCAAAACGTTCATAAATCTCGAGAAATAATACAAAACATTAGGTCAAATGAGTGAGAAATAGTGATATAAATACCACTCATCATGGGTACGCACGTGTTCGGATAGTCCGATGACCGTATTTAATACCAACATATCCAGGGATCTCTTGGGTCGCATCCCAAAGATTCACCGATGATGTTTGACTCGAAAAATATTAATCTGGGATTAATTACGACAATAATTAATCTGAGATTAATTATCTGGGATTAAATTCGTCGAGAGGAGAAAACGCGATGAATTTGGAATTAATCGGTAAAATAAATTTAATAGCTAAATTAGATTTTACTATTTAATTTATTTATTTGGGCTAAATAATATATATTAATTGAAATTGGATTTCAACAGGAAATTAAATTAGATAAATTTTAGCGAACGAATTAATTTGGAATTAATTCGCGAGCGATTTACGTAATAATTTTACTGGGTATTATTTTTTAATTATATCGCGACAGAAAATTTGTTTAATCGGATTAAACGAATCCGAGCCTGAAGTGTAATGAGCAAGCCCAATTAAAATTTTAATTTAAAGTGGGGCCCACTTCATTTACATCATTAGTCATTTTTTGTGATTGACATAAATGATTGGTTTTGGTGGAAACTTGAAAAACACTCAACACATTTAATTTTGGAAATTAATTTATTTCTCTCTCTCCCCTGGTATTTGGCCGAATGGCCTTAGAAGGCTTTTTGGCCGAATGGCCATGAATTGAAAACAACAAATGGCCATTAAATGCTTTGGCCGATTGATATTAATAAATAGGCCATTGAATTTTATATTTAAAGGCCACTGACCTTTTTTGAAAAGTGTGAGTGAAAGCAATTGCTCTTTTTGCTTTCTTTGAAAAAGCAGAATAGGCCATTACTTTATAATTGGCCGAATAGGCCATTATTTTTCTTGCTTTTTGCCGAGAGCCAATTAGCCTCTGTTTTGGAAACAAAGGCTAAAAGCACATGGCCGATTGCTATCCCTCTCTCTCGGGAAAATTTGCTTCTCTTTGGGAGATCAATTTTGTTCCATTTGTTCTTGTTAGCAAATAAGGTAGTCAAATGAAGGTGATAGGGATACTCACCCATGAGCTGGGAAGCTTCAACATCCATGAAAGTTTTGAACTCAAGCCGATCAATATAAGTCCTCCGCAACTTATTTTGATTTTATTCACACACGAATCACGCTTAGAGATCTCGTGGCATATCTAGGATACTAACAACAGTTCCATCGCAACTTTATGAACAATAATTTGTTCTTGGTTCAAATACGATTCTCTCAATCACATCATCATATTATACGCATCTGACATGCCATAGTATTGCCTCTTGAGTTCTGATGCCAGTGAACTTAAAATGTATAATTTAAATTTTAAATCATCATCTTTCAAAGCTTGGAAAACTTGTAGTTCCTCTGGTGTTGCGTCCTCAGACACAACAAGGGGCAGCGGACCTTCAAGTACATATCCCAACTTTTCGGATTCAAGGACAATCCTTAAATCCAAATCCCAATCAGCAAAGTTCTCAGTGCCTTTTAGTTTGTTCCTATCCAACATACGCAAAAATAGATTAGTCGATTGTGCCGCCATGGCAAATCTATCATATAGATTACGAAAAATGGCTAGCAGAATTAAACAGTTTCAAATAATATCAAAAGCATTAACTAAATCATGGATTTTTAATTTAAAAATGCCCCTCCCACTAAATCATGCAATACCTTAATCCCCAAACAGAATACAAAGATTTAATAATTAAATTAAATACAAATAGTGAAAGGTGGATCCCATGAATATATTTCAGCTCACAGCTTTAGCACGTTCTCGCCTACGTATATTCATCAGGTAGACAACTAATTGTCAATCACCCAATGGTGACTCCTGGGTTTCCGGTCCTGGTCGTTTCTCATTGTGACAGCTTTGGCACGTTCACAAGGAGGCAGACCAAGGTTAAACTCATCAATGATAAAATCAAGCTACTTGCGTAACCCTGACAGCTTTGGCACGTTCAGGATTCCGCTTTTGCTTGAATTTATCTAGTATCAAATATACATCCGGCATAAATAAATTTCAATCGGCTACACCCTCACAGCTTTGGCACGTTCTCGGATATAGTCATAGAACAGATATCCATAAATCGTATTGACAAGACGGACCATGTAACATGCATCAAATACATAATTAACACAAAAAATTAATTAATTATGGATTTTCCGCAAAAGATGCTTTTACTTTATTTAATCAAATTAAATAAATGCATGTATGCATAAAGTAAAGATTAAATCAAATATTGAAGGCATAATCATATCGGGTGTCCAGAATCAAACTCGCTCTAATACCATTTTGTATGGGTTTTATTGGGGAATATCTGGTAACACAGCGGAACGCGTAAAATCAAAATTTTCCGATTTAATTAATTTTTTTTGTATAAATTAAATAAACTTATTTATTTAATTACTCAATACTTAAAAACTGAAATTTACCTCAAGAAATCACATTTCTTGAAAATGACCGTTTGACCCCAAACTTTATATTTTGTTCATTTTAGTCCTCGAATTGTCAAAAACAATTTTGGATGATTCTAAATCAATTCTAAAACGATTTCCAACATGTCCAACACATCAAAAAAATTACAACAAAAACCCCAATTTACTTCAAATTGCCGAACCACCAACTATTTTTCAATTTTTACAAGTTGGTCCATTTTTATTCAAAATATGTCAAGATCAAATCCAATCAACCCAAAAATTAATCTGCATTATATACACATCATAATAAATCACATATATGAAAAGCCCCAAATTTGGAAAGGGTTATGAACCCTGATTTTATAATTTCTTCAAATTGATACAATCACAAAATTGAACAAATTCAATACTTTAATTCAATCTTTGCTACACCAAACAAGTCTCACCACCATGAAAAAACTCAAGAAAAATTCTAGGTCATCAATGAGTGGCTAAGAAACTCTAGAATGGCAACTTGATTACTAATTAATCAAAAGAGAGCTTAAGAACTCATTTCAAGCTCACTTTGTTATCATACATGCTTTCATCTTTCAAAAAGGTTCACAACCATTTAAACACAAAATAAAAGTGTAGAGAAAATATCCTAGCAACACATGTTGAAGCTAAGCATGATAGAAATAATTTCTTAGTTGAAAGGTTTAAGTAAAATCTTACAAAATCAAATATTTTCCAAGTTTTTTCTTTGGTTCTTCAACTTTGCTCTCAACTCTTTTTTTATGTTTTTGGTAACTTGTTTTAACATAATGAATGGAAAATGAAAAAAATCAATTTATACTCACCAAAAATGCTCTTGGCCGAATTTGGGAGCATATATAAATATCTAGATATTTTTTTTCATTAATTCATTAATCAACTTGTGTAAATGATCATTACTTCATTTACTGATTTACAACAAGTCAAATAAAGCAACTAAAGTCATTTCCTAAAGTTATCATAACTTAAGATATTTATATTTTAATTACTTTAATTATTTAACTATTAAACAATTAAATAATTATTTAAATATAAATATTATAAATATATGTATTATATTTACTTTAAATATTCAAATACATATATATTTATGATATATGTCAAATATCATAATTTGACATTTAATTATTGTGTATTTAATAAAATCATGCATTAAATACAAATACACATTAATTAGGAAATGACCATTAGGTCCCTTTGCATGTATTTTTCATTTAATCGTTAAACAACTTATAAATAATCAGTATTATTCATAATAGTTGCCCTAATGCTCTACGAGTATATTTCACTAGTGAGACTCTCTAGATTCAAGCATATCCGTCACGAAATCCAATTTTGTGTCCATAATTTACCCACCCGTAAATTATGACGACCATAGATAAACTCGCTAAATCATACAGGTCGAGTTCATGACATATGTTTAATTTTTTCGTCACAGTATCCGGATATATCCCAGAGATATGGATGTAAACGTCAAATCTCTATATGACTACTATGGTTTTTATATGATTGCTAAAGTGTACCACGGGCCCATGGTTTTTATCTGATTGCTAATCATATATGGACTACCTATGCTCTGTACACAGAACTGACGAATTCTATCTTGACACACACAGGACACCCTGAGGATCTGTCCACACACAACAAACAAGCGGATGTCTGATCTAAATACAACAGTGACGTGACTGCCATCTAAGTGTGGAATATGTCTTATGTGCCCACAGTGATATCTCAAGTCGAATAATCACAAATGCTACTCAACCCGAGAAGATTCTTATTGACGTTGGTGTACCATCCGTTAAGAATCTTCGGTGAGTCGTTCAGTGTTTATCCGCTATAAACACCTACATATCTATACAATTCTCGAAGACTCATGGTTCATTGAGAAACCATTGTAATCATATATTCTAGTATACGACATGTACCAGTCTCAACGAGTTTACTTTACTGACCAAGTAGTGTAAACCTCGACCAGGAACAGTCTAAGAATGACAACGTCATGATACAACTCAATGTCAGTTGCGATGCTTTTGCAATTGCATTATGACTAATCATTTTAAGGTCAATTATGTCTTTACCATATTAAAAGATATATTATATTATAGAAACTTCTTATTTTATTCATAATAAAATGTTTGCAATTGCAAGGTACCGAGTGAAGATAATATAGCAGACCCGAAGTTATTTGATAAACATGTGGAGTCGATGGGTATTAGATACAATCGATATTGGCACTAGAGCAAGTGGAACATTTTCTTGGGGTTGGTGCTCAGAGCGCCAATTCCCCATTGTATTTCCTTATAAATACTATTGTAAACGTTTTATTATGAATAAAATGAGCAGTTTTTATAATATAATATATCTTCTTTTATGGTAAAGATGTAATAGACCTTAAGATGATTAGTCATTATACATTTGAAAAAATGTCGCAACTGATATTGAGTTGTATCATGACGTTGTCATTCTCAGACAGTTCCTGGTCAAGGTTTACACTACTTGGTCAGTAAAGTAAACCCGTTGAGACCAGTACATGTCATATACTGGAATATATGATTCCAATGGTTTCTTAATGAACCATGAGTCTTGGAGACTCATACAGACGTGTAGGTGTTTATAGCGGATAAATACTAAACGACTCACCGAAGATTCTTAATGGATGGTACACCAATGTCAATAAGAATCTTCACGGGTTGAGTAGCATTTGTGATTCTTCGACTTGAGATACCACTGTGGGCACATGAGACATCTTCTACACTTAGATGGTAGTCACGTCACCGATCTATTCAGATCAGACCTCTGCCTGTTCGTTGGGTGTGGATAGATCCTTAGGGTGTCCTGTGTGTGTCGAGATAGGATCCGTCAGTTCTGTGTAAAGAGCATAGGTAGTCCATATATGATTAACAATCAGATAAAAACCATGGGCCCGTGGTACACTTTAGAAGTTAGTTCTAAGTGTTCTTTTAGAGATTGCTAATAGAGACGTCGACGGGATTGTCCCTATAGAGATTTGACATTTACATCTATACCTCTAGGATATATCCGGATACCTATGACGGAGGAGTTAAACATATGCCATGACCTCGACCTATATGATTCATCGAGTTTATCCGTGGTTGTCATAATTTACGGGTGGGTAAATTATGGACACGAAATTTGATTTCGTGACGGATATTCCTAAATCTATAGAGTCTCACTAGTGAAATATACTCGTAGAGCACTAGGGCAACTTTTATGAATAATACTGATTATTTATAAAAGTTTAAAGGTTAAACGAAAAATACATGCGAATGGACCTAATAGTCATTTCCTAATTATTGTGAATTTATATTTAATGATAGATTTTATTAAATACACATTAATTAAATGTCAAATTATGATATTTGAAATATATCTTAAATACATATGTATTTGGATATTTAAAGCAAATATAATACATATATTTAAAATATATTTATTTAAATAATTAAATTAATTAAAAATATAAATATCTTAAGTTTTGATATTTTTGGAGATGCCTTGAGTTGCTTTATTTGACTTGTTGAAAATCATTAAAAGGTGTAATGATCATATATACAAGTTGATTAAAGCTTTGATGAAACAAAAAAAAAATTACCTAGATATTTTATTTTTGACTCCAAATTTAGGCCAAGGCTATTTTTGTGAGTATAAATTGTTTTTCATTTTCATTATTTTTAGTTTAAGCCACCAAATATTACAAAGTGAGTTTTGAGAGAAAAAATTTAGAGATCTAAAGAAAAGCTTGGATTTTTTAAGTTTTTCTTAAACTTTTTCAATTAGAAAATTGTTTCTATGATACTAGACTACAACTTGTGTTGCTTAGTTTCTTCTCTACTCTTTTAGTTTGTAATTTGTTGGTTGAAAACTTGTTTGAAAGATTCTTGCATGTTTGTTTCGTAAAGTAAGCTTGAAATGGTTTCAATGGCTTACTTTTGATTATTTGATAATCATGTTGCCATTCTAGAGTTTCTAAGCCACTGATAAGTGCATGAAAATGTACTTTAAAACATCACTTATTCAGGTTTATTGTTAAGTAATTAGCATTATATTTCATGTTTTATTATATAAATTTCATTATTATGTTAATTTAGAGAGTGTTAATTATTTAAGTTAATTTAGTAGTTTTTGTTTCTTTTTATAATTTTAGGAAAGAAGAAAGTTGAGTGGGGCCGAGAGAGAAAGTAACAAAGCTGACCAAGAATTTGAATTGAAATTGGAAATTGAAGTGGGCCCAAAGCAATCAATAGGGTTTCATAACTCTGGTGGTTATTTAAAGAATAGAAGCCGCAAGAATTGGAGAGCTCGAGAGCTGCGAGAAGCAGCCCTCTGCGCAGAAATAAATAAAAAAAAGGGCTGTGCAGCCGTAAATCTGAGAGGCTGCGCAAAAATAAAAGAAAGCAGAGGCTGGCCGAGAAGCTGCAGCAGGGCCGAGAGAGAAGAAATCAGAGCGTAAAGCCGGGACACGGAGCCGTGATGATTCAGAACAACAATTCTCTCCAATCCCGGGTTATTTTTATTTCTTTTATGGGGAACTAATCCCTTAGGCAAAGTTAGGGATGAACTCTTGTGTTGGATTTTATTATTTATGCTTTTGATTCCTACGAACCTTTTTATCGTTTAATAAAATTAATGTTTATTGTTTTCTATTATTTTTCGATTTATTAATCCAGAAATTATATTTTGTCAAATCCCATATAGATCCAGTAATGCTTCTTCTATGTGTGGTTTGCGAATTTAATTGTGACTGGTAAAGTTGTTTTGCGTGTTGGTCTTCTGCTGCAGTATTGCCTGAGGGTATATTGTCGACGTTAGATAGCTCGTAACGATAACTTTTGTATGTTGTTAACATAGAGAAAATAATCATTAATTACCTTAGAATTTATCATGCGTAGAATTGAATATTTTCCGGTTGTTGGTTTGGGATGTGAAACCTTCAATTGTGTAATAATAGGAATCAATAACTAAATATAGGAGTTCGATGCAAGAGGGATTCCCGAAGCTTTGTCATATCTCTCTGCCATTATATTTTAATATCTTTTCATAATTTTATTTATCTTTATTTTAATTACCAATTTTATCATCTTATTTATTAAGTTACCGTTAACGTTTTTGCTTGAGTGAATTAGTTCTGTTGTAACCTTCTCTCTGAGGAATCGACACCCCAGTTATACTGCGATAACCGCGAGTCATATTTGGGCGTAATCAAAATTTGGCGCCGTTGCGGGGAGACGGTTTACAAAAAAGGGACCAGGTTTGCTTAGTCAATAACGAAGCGCTAACTTCGTTCCCTTTTTTTTTATTAGTATTTTATTTTATTTTATTATTCATTAATTCGCTTATTTATTTTCTTTTAGTATTTTAGTTTTTTTATTCTTAGTTAGTTCTTTTTATTTTTTTCTAGTATTCTATTTTAGTATTTAATTTAGTTATTTTATTTCTCGTATTATTTGAGCTTCAATTGCATGTCTAGACGTAGGGATATATTTGGTAGATTTGTTAGGGCTGAAGAGGAAAGCTCAGATTCTGAGAACATATTTGAAAATCCTTTTTCTACACCATCTGCGTCTAGCTCACATAACATGAGTGAATACGAGAGACCACCTAGGAAGACTCTTGAAGAGTACCTCTACCCAACTCGCACAGCTACACCTTCATGCATCATGTTTCCTCCTAATGCACCACACATAGACTTTAGGCCTGAAATGATACAATATCTTCCAACTTTTCACGGGTTAGAGAGCGAGAATCCTTACGTGCATATTAGGGAGTTTGAAGAGGTAGTAGCAACTTTCCATGACCGGTTCGGAACCACTGACACAATTAGACTTAGGTTCTTTCCCTTTGCCCTTAAGGATAGAGCTAAGAGCTGGTTGTTTTCTTTAAGACCCAGGTCAATAGGATCGTGGGGCGAGATGACCCATGCATTTTTTGACAAATACTTCCCACACCATAAGACAAATGCCCTGAAAAGAAAAATCTCCACCTTCTCCCAGAGCGACAGTGAGACCCTTTATCAAACGTGGGAGCGGTATAAAGAGTTGTTAGCTAGTTGCCCTCACCATGGATATGAGAGTTGGCGTTTAGTAAGCTATTTCTATGATGGATTGACACCTAGGGAGCGCCAATTCATTGAGACAATGTGCGATGGTGAGTTTATCCGAAAGGACCCTGATGAGGCACTCGAGTATTTAGATGACCTAGCTAAGAAATCTCATACTTGGACTGGACCCAATGCCGTAGATAACACTGATAGGACACACACTTCTTCTAGCAGAAGCTTACAACACTTTAGGGAAGAAGATAGCCTTAAGACACAAGTCGAGCTGTTAACTAGACAGATAGGAGCCTTAATAGCCAAAGACAGCAAGACAATGCATTCAGTAGCCCAGCTAGAATCCCAAGAGTGTCCCGTGTACGGTGAGACGAGAGGTACAAATGAGGAAAACTACAATACTTTAGGGATGTACCAGAAGCCTTATACACCATATCCAGATACCTATAATCCTAGTTGGAGGAACCATCCCAATGTTAGTTGGAGTACCCCACAGTAGTATCACACACCTGCCATTCATAGGAATTCTTTAGAGGATACTATGCAAGCATTTATGGAGGCCCAAAAGGCCATTGTGGAAGCCCAGAATAAAACAAATCAAAGGATTGAGTCGTTGATAGTTCAGGTAACTGAAGACCAAAAGGAAATTAGAGTCAAATCTCTAAATTGACTAATGTCCTGAGTGTGCAAGAACAAGGAAAATTATCATCCGAAACTCAACCTAATCCACTAGGTCAGCACATGGCACATGTTAATCATAAAGTATCCAATATAGGAGATGTTAATGCCATAATCACTAGGAGCAGTAAAGAGGTAGGGATACAAAATACTTCCAACACTATAGGTGACCCTAAGGATAATAGTGTTAACATATCTCAGGAAGAACAAGTGCCACCTTTCCAAGTTAGAGTACCCTCTCCTCAAGAACTTAACAGTTTACATCTCGAAGAAACAACCACAGGGTGAGGGTGAGTGTCATTGTCATACATGCTAGAAACAGTCCTTCCAGAAACAACTTCTCCACATCCTGAATTAAATCCTCTTGAGCTAAAACTGATCCCAAAGAACCGAAAAATGAGAAAAATGAGAGTTAATGCTCAATTAAAGATGATGCCTGTGAGATTAAAAAGGACATTGAGAAAAATTTTCTATACGAAGAGTCCAAGATTTCAACAATCTCCAGACCTAAGAGGACCCATGAATACACTGCCTCAGTTAGACAAACATTCCCTCGTGTGTCTTCATCAGTACGCTAGATGGAAACCACCATGACAACTTGAGTGCTTGCGTCTGGCTGAAGACGTTAAACTTAGCGCTAGCGGGGAGGCAACCCTTGCATCTGCATTTTATTTTATTTTATTTTATTTTATTTACTTTAGTTTTATTTTATTGTGTGCTAACTGCATGTTTATTTTTTCTGTTTGCATGAGTGTTTATGCAGGAGTTAGCACAACCTACACAGCCACACAACTAAAGTCTCACCAGTAGGAACCTGATCAACTCTACGCCTGGTAGTGTTGTTCCTTAATCATTTTTCTTTATATTTATCTCACATTGAGGACAATGCAAGTTTTAAGTGTGGGGGTGTATGCATGCGCATGATAAAACCTGTCTTAAATACATTTATTTATAATAAAAAAAATGTGCTTGTTTGTTTTGTTTGTTTTTAGTCCCTGATAGTTAAACATAGTTCCTATGATGATATTGTTTGTGTTAGGATGAAATCTTAGAAACGATAAGTCCTTTAATGTACTTTTATCTGATGATTTGAGTAGTTTATCTATGTTAGACTCGTAAGCACTTAATTATGGGTTTTAGCAGTGGAAGCCTGAGTAGTTAGCAAGATGACTAGTTGAATAAATGCATGTCGATGAATGACCGTTTGCTTAGATATCTATCCTGAATTGCTTGTGTTATGACGTATGGTATGAATGCAAATAAAAGAAAAAGTCTCTGAAGAAAGAAAGTAAACCACCTATAACCAACAAGCGTGAAGCTACCCATGGGCGAGTATTAGGACCACCATGAGGAGAAATGCTACCTTGAAGGGTAGGTGTGTTGAAACAAAAAAAAAATGGCAAAAGAGAAAGAAAAGAAAAATTCAAAAGAAAATGCAACAAGAGACAGGAAAGAAAAGAAAAAAAATCATACCATATTGAGCACACATAAAAGCAACTACAGAACTTAATTGAGATATCTAGGTTGGTTAGACCCATCGACCCCGATTTTTAAACAAAATCATTGAGTTGGCTTACCTAGGAATAAAGCTGTGAACGAACCTTAGCACACACACACTTTGAGTCTAGCTTAGATGATTTATTCTAAGATTTAGATTCGAGTTGCGTTGAGTACTTTGAAGGTTCTATTGTTTCATTACTATGCATTCTTTGAGGAAAAAATTATGTGAAACTATTGGGACCATTTAATTTTTATTTTTGCATGATTGTGTGTTTTGAATGACGTTTGTGGGTGTCGTCGTTGTAAGCCCTCACGAGACTATAACTCGTCTACTAGGGACACCTAGTGGTTTAAAGGCTTGTTGCATATGCTAAATGCAATCGTGATCCATACGAAAGTGGCTTAAATAGTATTATTTATTTAGTTTTTATTTTATTTTACGCTTGAATTGCTAGAGACTAGCAATAAGCTGGTTGGGGGTTGTGATAAGTGCATGAAAATGTACTTTAAAACATCACTTATTCAGGTTTATTGTTAAGTAATTAGCATTATATTTCATGTTTTATTATATAATTTCATTATTATGTTAATTTAGAGAGTGTTAATTATTTAAGTTAATTTAGTAGTTTTTGTTTCTTTTTATAATTTTAGGAAGAAGAAAGTTGAGTGGGGCCGAGAGAGAAAGTAACAAAGCTGACCAAGAATTTGAATTGAAATTGGAAATTGAAGTGGGCCCAAAGCAATCAATAGGGTTTCATAACTCTGGTGGTTATTTAATGAACAGAAGCCGCAAGAATTGGAGAGCTCGAGAGCTGCGAGAAGCAGCCCTCTGCGCAGAAAAATAAATAAAAAAAAGGGCTGTGCAGCCGTAAATCTGAGAGGCTGCGCAAAAATAAAAAAGAAAGCAGAGGCTGGCCGAGAAGCTGCAGCAGGGCCGAGAGAGAAGAAATCAGAGCGTAAAGCCGGGACACGGAGCCGTGATGATTCAGAACAACAATTCTCTCCAATCCCGGGTTATTTTTATTTCTTTTATGGGGAACTAATCCCCTAGCCAAAGTTAGGGATGAACTCTTGTGTTGGATTTTATTATTTATGCTTTTGATTCCTACGAACCTTTTTATCGTTTAATAAAATTAATGTTTATTGTTTTCTATTATTTTTCGATTTATTAATCCAGAAATTATATTTTGTCAAATCCCATATAGATCCAGTCATGCTTCTTCTATGTGTGGTTTGCGAATTTAATTGTGACTGGTAAAGTTGTTTTGCGTGTTGGTCTTCTGCTGCAGTATTGCCTGAGGGTATATGTCGACGTTAGATAGCTCGTAACGATGACTTTTGTATGCTGTTAACATAGAGAAAATAATCATTAATTACCTTAGAATTTATCATGCGTAGAATTGAATATTTTCCGGTTGTTGGTTTGGGATGTGAAACCTTCAATTGTGTAATAATAGGAATCAATAACTAAATATAGGAGTTCGATGCAAGAGGGATTCCCGAAGCTTTGTCATATCTCTCTGCCATTATATTTTAATATCTTTTCATAATTTTATTTATCTTTATTTTAATTACCAATTTTATCATCTTATTTATTAAGTTACCGTTAACGTTTTTGCTTGAGTGAATTAGTTTGTCTGTGTAACCTTCTCTCTGAGGATCGACACCCCAGCTATACTGCGATAACCGCGAGTCATATTTGGGCGTAATCAGCCACTCATTGAGACCTATAATTTTTCTTGAGTTGTTTCATGATGGTGAGACTTGTTTGGTGTGGTTTATATTGAATTAAAGTGATTGATTTAATTGATTTGGTAATATTTGTCAATTTGAAAAAATTTTAAAATTAGGGTTCTTAACCCTTTCCAAAATTCAGGCTTTTCATATATGTGATCTGTTATGGTGTGCATATGATGCATATTAATTTTTGAGTTGATTGGATTTGATCTTGGCATCTTTTGTACATAAAATGACCAAATTGCAAAAACTGAAAAATGAGGGGCTGTTCGGCAATTAGCTAAAAATTGGGGATTTTGTTGCAATCTAATTTTAATGTGTTGGACATGTTGGAATTTATTTTAGAAATGATTTAGAATCATCCAAAATTGTATTTGACAGTTTTAGGACTAAAATGATCAATTTGCAAAGTTGTGGGGCAATCCGGTAATTACCAAGAAATTTGATTTCTTGTGTAAATTTTCAGAATTTGATATTTGTGAAATTAAATAAATAAGTTTATTTAATTTATCCATGAAAAAATTTGAAATCGAAAAATTTTGATTTTTCTCGTTTCCGCTGCGTTACAGGATTTTCGCCATAAAACCCCTAAAAAATGGTATCAGAGCGAGTCTAATTCTAGACACCCTAATATGATTATGCCTTTTAAATTCAATGTTTAATTTAATCTTTACTTTATGCATGCATTTGTTTATTTAATTTGATTAAATAAAGTAAAAAACATCTTTTGCGGAAAATCTCTAATTAATATGGTTTATGTTAATTATGTATTTGATGCATGTTACATGGTCCATCTTGTCAATAAGATTTATGGATATCTATCTATGAGTACATCCGAGAACGTGCCAAAGCTGTGAGGGTGTAGCCGATAGAAATTTATTTATGCCGAATGTATATTTGATACTAGATAAATTCAAGCGAAAGCGGAATCCTGAACATGCCAAAGCTGTATGGGTTACGCAAGTAGCTTGAGTTTATCATTGACGAGTTTAACCTTGGTACGCCTCCTTGTGAACATGCCAAAGCTGTCACAACTAGAAACGATCAGGACCGGAAACCCATGAGTCACTATTGAGTGATTGACAATGAGTTGTCTACCTGATGAATATACGTAGGCGAGAACGTGCCAAAGCTGTGAGCTGAAATATATTAATGGGATCCACCTTTCACTATTTATATTTAATTTAATTATTAAATCTTTGTATTTTGTTTGGGGATTACAGTATTGCATGATTTAGTGAGAGGGATATTTTTAGATTAAAAATCCATGATCTAGTTAATGCTTTTGATATTATATAAAACTGCTTAATTTATGCTAACCGTTTTTCATAATCTATATGATAGATTTACGATGGCGGCACAATCGACTAATCCGTTTGTGCGTATGTTGGATACGAACAAAATTTAAGGCGCTGAGAACTTCGCCCATTGGGATTTGGATTTGGATTTAAGGATTGTCCTTGATTCCGAAAAGTTGGGATATGTACTCGAGGGTCCGCTGCCTCTTGCTTTGTCTGAGGACGCAACACCGGAGGAACACCAAGTTTTCCAAGCTTGGAAAGATGATGATTTAAAAGTTAAATCATACATCTTAAGTTCACTGGCATCAGAACTCAAGAAACAGTACTATGGCATGACAGATGCATATAATATGATGATGCGATTAAGAGAATCGTTTATGAACCAAGAACAAATTATTGCTCATAAAGTTGCGATGGAAGTGTTCCATGCGCGAATGGACGAGGGGCAGGCTGTGAGCTCGCATGTTCTTCACTTGATCGATTTGATCGAACAACTGAGGCAACATAATCTCTCTCTGAATGATATTCTCAGTAGGAGTGTCATTCTTGGTTCGCTCACAGCTTTATATCGCCAATTCGTGATGTATTTCAACATGAATGTGATTATTTGTTCCTACCATGAACTACATAGGATGCTAATCACGGTGAAAGAGGACCTACGGAAGGGAGTACCGACTCACCCTCTGAAACTTACTTCACTCTCTATTTCTTCCCAGGTCTGGCCAAAGGGAAAGAAGACGAAAGCGAAAAAGAAGAAGGGTTTCGGTCCTCATCCGCAAGGAAAGATAGCAAAGCGCAAGAGGGCGTCTGAAGACAAATGCCATCACTGTAGCAAAGTCGGGCACTGGAAAAGGAACTGTCCTGACTACATTGCCTAGATAAGAAAGGAGAGAGCATCTACATCAGGTATATTTATTTTTCCAGTTATTGATATCTCACTTGCTTGTGAAGCTGTTACATCCAGCTGGATTTTGGATTCTACTTGTCCTGTTCACATTTTCAATTCATTGCAGGTGCTGAAGGAAAGTAAGAAACCGAAGCCTGGAGAGATGCAATTGCACTTTGGGAGTGGAGACTCTCTGGATGCAGTTGCAGTGATAGTTTGTGAGATCCATTTACCGAATGGGAGACTTTTGTTGTATGATTGCTACATTGTACCGGGATGTGTAGCAAATATTATATCTCTTTTTGTATTAGATACAGAAGTTTATCATGTTAATATTAAGAACTGTTCTTTGTATTTAAATGATAAACGTAATATTCAGATCTTTTGTTGTCCAAATGAGCATGAAATAGAAAAACAAACTGGTCAATATATTAAATGCCTTCGATCTGATCGAGGCGGTGAATATATGAGCAGTGAGTTCATGGATTATATGAAGGAGAATGGGATTCTCGCTCAATATACTCCTCCAGGTACTCCGCAATACAATGGAGTGTCTAAGAGGAGAAATCAGACTTTATTGGATATGGTCGGATCAATGTTAAGTTTTACAGATTTGCCCAATTACTTATGAGGCTACTTTCTTTTAACAGCTGTACATCTTTTGAATAAGATTCCTTCAAAAGATGTTCCTATGACTTCATATGCGATATGGATCGGTAGGAGACCAAATCATAATTATATTAAGGTTTGGGGTTGTCCTGCCTATGTCATTATGGCTTAGCAAGATAAGCTTTCGCCTCGATGGCAAAAGTTTAGGTTTGTTGGATATCCTTCGAATACGAAGGGATATCTGTTCTATGATACCGAGCATCAAATGTGTTCGTAGCTCGCTTCACAAAATTTCTAGAAGTAGAATTTTTTTCAGAAGGTGGTAATCACAGACAGGTTGAACTTGATGAAGTCAAACCTGAAAACAACGAACCAACGGAGGAACCTGAAGTTCAAGTAGATGAAGAACCTTCAACACACACACCGTAGGTCAAAAGGGTATCTAGACCTCTTGAACACTTGTATTTGATACAAGAAAAGAGTCTCGATGTTCTCTTTGTTAAAGAGACATATCCTTTCACCTATAGAGAATCGATGTTGGACATCGACTCTGTGAAATGGCAAAGTTCCATGAAATCCGAGTTAGACTCAATGCATGAGAATCAAATTTGGGACTTGGTTTCGCTTCCCAAAGAAATTGTTCATATCGGTTGTAAATGGGTTTACAAGAGGAAGCGCAGGCCTGATGGAAAGGTTGAAACCTATAAGGCCCGACTGGTAGCAAAAGGTTACACGTAGCGAACCGGCGTCGACTACGATGAAACTTTTTCGCCAGTAGCAATGCTTAAGTCTATTAGGATTTTGCTTTCTATAGCTGCGTATCATGACTATGAGATTTGGCAAATGGATGTCAAAATGGCTTTTCTAATTGGATTTATTAATGAAGAAATCTATATGGAACAGCCGGAAGGTTTTAAATCCGTCGAGAACTCGGGTATGGTATGTAAGCTTAATGTAGGAGTGAAGCGGGGTTTACCGCTATACCTATGATGTTCGGCGACCACGACACTGTTGGGCTCGCAGCCCGTAGAGAGTACGGAGTAGCCCGCGGGGACTTAACTGGAGAATAAAGGAGTCGCCACCCAGTGTGAACTGGGAAAAATTTAAGGCCACACTCACCCCTCGCAAGGGAAGACCTCAAACCGTTGGGTTCAGAATGGTCTCTTACTTATACCAGTATTGACACGCTCGAAAAATGATCTTTTACTCCCAAATATAAGAGTTTCGAAGTAATAAAATTACCCGATGAGTCCGTGGTCGATTCAAAGAGAAGATATTTAGCAAAATAGAATAATGAACTGTGCGGAAAAGAAAAGTTTGATTTGTGAAGTAGTTGGAGACTTTTAGGTTGAATTACAATAATAGAATGAAATGATGGAGTTAGGGGATCCACTTTTAGTCTTTTAAACATTTAGAAACCTCGCTTTATTATAATCTACAAATTGCCATTGTTACCCACTTAATTTATTATAGGAATTGACTATGCCAATAAAAAGAACCAGCCATAAAGGCGGTGATACCGTTTGTCTATAACATGTCCTACCAAGGTACTTAATTATGCCAAAATCGTATAAAACCAGCCATAAAGGTGGTAGAAAGATAAAACCAGCCATAAAGGCAGTGAGAAGATAAAACCAGCCATAAAAGCGGTGAAACGATAAAACCAGCCATAAAGGCGGTGAGAAGATAAAACCAGCCATAAAGGCGGTAAACAGATTGGCAATAATTAATCTAGAATTAAATCAAGTTTTAATCATTAGATTTCAATTTATTTATTATAATAGAAGCGAGTTTAATCTATGTTTTCATTATAAAAGTTTCACCCTTACCCCAGCATAAAAGAAATTAGCTACTAATTTTGTAACAAAACATACTTGTACTTTTATTATTGAAAGAAAAATACATTACAAAAAGCTTTAAGTAAATAAATAAACAAGACACTCACTTTCCAAGATTTACAGAGGAATCAGGAAAGAAAGTATGGAAATTTATGATGTCGGACGCTCCTATTTATAGGCAATTTTGGTCACGAGTCGTGACGCCAATTTCTTTCTTGCGTCGCGACTCGCGTGTATGTTGGGACACGTGTTAGAGAAGTTGAATCCACGTTAGGACGTGGTGGTGAGTCGACGGTGTCTTTGTTTCATTAGGCGCGTCGCGACGTGACACAGACTCCACACATCGCTACGCGAGTAGTGACATGATGGGGACACGTGTTGAAAGGAATGCGCGTCACGACGCAATGTGAATTCTGTGTCGCGACGTAGTTGTTGATTTCTGATTTTTGCCCTTTTTCAGTCTGGTTTGTCCTGTCGAGCTTCCGAATAGTATTTTACCTAACAAATAACATAAAAGAACACAGTGAAAAAACTCAAAGCATGACATAAAATATTATTTCACAAATGTGCCAATTTAGAGAGATTAGTGAAACTATAAGTGTAAAATGATTAGCTTATTGCATAATAAATATGCACTTTTTAGTGTTCATCACACCCCCCCAACCAGCTTATTACTAGTCCCTAGTAATTCAAGCTGAATTTAAAAAGAGAAATTCGTATCTAAGTCAACAATTGTTTTCTTTCTCTCTAAATGATCAAATAAATGACTTCTCTTGTACTTTTTACCATTCTTCCATATACTTATAAAACAAGGAATTAATCAATATATTGCGCCCACAATATCACAAGTATTTGTTGAAAAGAGAGTAATATTTTTGTCCTAAAATTATATTAGAGTTTACACATTTTGGCAGTGAAATTATATTTATAAACATATCTTCAATTCATGTATCGAACTTTGGGCCAGTGACTCCCAAACCAGTTGGTTTTAGGGCACTAGGTGTTAAGACACCCCTACGGACATAATTGCTCGGATCTCAGATAGAAAGTGTCCAAAACATATCTTCAATCCATGTATCGAACTGTGGGCCAGTGACTCCCAAACCAGTTGGTTTTAGGGCACTAGGTGTTAAGACACCCATACGGACTAAATTGCTCGGATCTCAGATAAAAAGTGTCTGATTCCCTTAAGCTTTCTTTTTAACCCCTGTAACGAGCTTTGGGCCAGTAATTCCCAGACCAGTTGGCCTTAGGGTACTAAGTGTTAAGACACTCCTACAGACTTAATTGCTCGAGTTAAAAAGGCTACGAAAACGAACTTAATTCAACTTTTTTTTTGACATTATAAAAATTTCACTACCTATAGGTGTTACCTCCAACAAACTAGAAAACTGAATATTACTGAATTTTCACTTACCACCCATGATCATATGTTTACCATATTGTTGATAATATATGTTAGACGAGCATATAAAGATCAAATTTAATCAATGTTATGGAGAATTCAGAAATTTAAATGATTCAAAAAGAAAGGAACGATAAATAACTTGTTACGAATTAAATTGAGATGCGTCTCAAGAGTGAAAACGTCTTACACAACCATCTCTGAACAATAATTCCACTTGGTTTAGAAAACAAACTTGTTGTTATTTTGTGTGTATATATATGGATATATTTTCTTACACACAAAATAACAACAAAAATAAAATTTTGAAAAAAAGACATCAATTAAACATGAAAATTATCTAGTAAACTATCATCTCCCCCCCAACCAAAATGA
The DNA here is from genome assembly GCA_019454045.1 of Zanthoxylum bungeanum. Classification (NCBI taxonomy): domain Eukaryota; kingdom Viridiplantae; phylum Streptophyta; class Magnoliopsida; order Sapindales; family Rutaceae; genus Zanthoxylum; species Zanthoxylum bungeanum. Next base: position 20,516 of record SKCR01042456.1, read on the forward strand.
GATATTGTCCCCAATGTTTTAAGAAAGAAAAATAGAGTTTAGAAGATATCACCTGGTTATTGCGGAATTGACAGTTACAACTAAGGATTACAGATTAAAATCCAGGTTTACTTTGCGCTTTTTTCCACGATCGTTACCATACCAGTTCAACTTGGAAAGAATAGGGTCGATTCTTGGTTCATAAGCTAAGAGTTGGTCAATTAAATCATCAGTTGTTCTTACAGTTAGGAAGATATCTCTTACCGGTTTTGAAATAAACCCATTTCTTTTGGCATCTTCAAGAAATACAAAAAGAAAATTGAAAATTCCATTAACATTAAATAGCCCAATAGGTTTTTGGTGAATATTCAAGTTTGCCCATGACGCAACAGTGAATATTTCTTCCAACATTCCAAGCCCACCAGTAAAGCAATGAAAGCATCAGCATGATTGATCATTTCAGTGAGTCTTTTAGACATATCTGGGACAATACATTCTTCTCCATTTGATTTTCTGATGATGTGGCTTTCTGTTAAAGGTTTTGGAATGATCCCCAAAACCTGGCTTCCACCTTCTTGTACAACTTTTCAAATACCCCATCAATCCAAGAAAGCCACCGCCATATACTAAGTGCATGTTTCTGTTTGCCATAGCTCTACCCAATTCTCTTGCACCCTCAACAAATTCCGATTTAGTTCTGGAGCTAGTTCCACAAAACACACTGATATTAGTGAATCGTCGTTTTGAAGTTGTCTCAATCTGTGATATCTCTCTTAGCTAGACGTGTTGAAGAAAGGGAAATGACGAGCTGAATTTATAGATCCTGAAAATGGTGAGTGAGAAATGCACTAATATCTACAAAATGAAAATTATCAGAAAAATAGATCGTGAACAAAAAAGTTAGATATTGTCGGCAAAAATTAAATCAAAACAGTAATTTAAAGTAAAGGAAATCATTGCAATAATATATATTGGTAGTTGTGATTGTGGCTCACATCTTCCTCTGATTTTACATCCAGTAACGGCTTGAACGCTCTCTATGGGTCGGGGATAGGCTTCTCATCCAATTTTCTTATAAATTGGCAAACATGGTCTTTTAAAGTCAGATTCCCGAGACTGTATGTTTGTCTTTATTTATGAAATTGGGTGTGTAATTTGAGAATTTCACGATGAACATATCCACTAGGATGCGTCTCAAGAGTCAATGATATATCATCAAAAGGCTCCTTACTCAGTCCATCTATAATGAATTGTATTTTATCTTCGCGATTAGCAGACACCATTCCTAAAGAATGACAACGAGTGTTGCACGTACATCATGCACACTTATAACAAACATCCATTTGTTTCGCTCTTCGTTTTTTTGCATAGGTGTTTTTTCCTTGAACTATACATGTAAGGAATGAAGGACTCAGGTGACTAACCTGCCAAACGAACCTTTGCTTCAATTACCCAACGAATATCACTAGGAATACCATGAATCATAACAATTCTCATTCTTTATGTGCGGGCTTTGTAAATTTTTGTCAGAACATTTTGGGGAAGTGCAGGAAAATATTTATGGAGGGTTGTGAAAGTTTCTTCCATGCTTGGGTTGTAGGGTATCAGTAATTTTAGGAAACTGAAATAACCGACTTTGAGTCACAGAGTATCGTTATCCGCTGCTTTACCGGGGTGTGAGATAAAATAAAAGAACAAGAATGCTGCAAAACTAAGAAAAATGGAAATTACAGAAATATTAAACAGATCTTGAAAGAAACTAAATCAATCAAGGTATACTCGGTCTGACAGGAAAAAAGTTTCTTGAAATTTTGAGTACTCTGAAAAGGGTTTCAGACGTTTTCTATTTACTTTAAATACGTCACCATCCATAGGATTCTCAATGTCAATAGCCCCGCATAGGTAAACGTGATTCACAATAAATGGGCCACTCCATTTGGATTTTAACTTTTCATGAAATAAATGAAGATGAGAATTATAAAAGCAAAACCTTTTGACCAACTTCAAATATTTTTCGTGAAATTTGACTATCATGAAAGGCTTTAGTTTTAGCTTTAAGAATTTTTGTATTCTCATATGAATCATTCCTTAACTCTTCAAGTTCATTTAGTTGTAATTTACATTCATGACCAGCATTTTTAAGGTTTGAATTAAATGCTTTAATAGCCCAAAAATGCTTTATGCTCAAGTTCTACAGGCAAATGACAAGGTTTTCCATAAACTAGAGGATAGAGAGACATACCCAAAGATGTTTTGAAAGCTGTTCGATATGCCCAGAGTGTATTAGTTAGTCGAAGAGACCAATCTTTGTGATTTGGGATAATTGTCTTTTCTAAAATTTGTTTAATTTCCCTATTTGCTAATTCTACTTGTCCGTTTGTTTGGGGGTGATAAGGGGTGGAAACTTTGTGTGTGACTCCATACTTTTTCATTAGGGACTCAAAGGGTCTGTTACAAAAGTGTTTACCTTCATCACTTATGATGGCCCAAGGAATTCCAAATCGACTCAATATGTTTTCTTTTAAAAATTTGATCATAGTGGTGTGATCATTGTTCAGACAAGGAATTGCCTCGAACCATTTTGAAACATAATCGACTGCAACTAAAATTTATAAAAATCCAAAAGATGGTGGAAATGGGCCCATGAAATCTATCCCCTTACAATCAAAGATTTCGATGACAAAGATGGGTTTTAAAGGCATCATGTTCCTTTTGAAATAGAACCCAACTTTTGACAATTTTCGCAAGTCCTGCAGAAATTGTATGTATCTTTAAAAATGGTGGGCCAATAAAATCCACACTGCAAGATTCTTACAGCGGTTTTCTTAGATGAGAAATGACCTTCACATGCTTCTGAATGACAGAACTGAATAACACCACTTATCTCATTGTCAGGTATGCATCTTCTGAAAATCTGATCGGGGGGAAACATTTAAACAGATAAGGATCATCCCAGTAGAATCTTTTGACTACGGTCAAAAATTTCCTCTTATCTTGTTGGCTCCAGTCTGGGGGTATCTTTCATTATGCAAGAAAATTGACAATATCAGCATACTGAGTTTACCAAAAATAAAAATTCATCGGGAAAAGAATCATTGATGGGAGTGGTATCGATTAATGACTCATTTGTGAGTCTCGATAAGTGATTTGCAACCACGTTCTATGCCATTTTTTTTATCTTTGATTGTGAGATTAAATTCTTGAAGCAACAAAATCCACCGTATTAATCGTGGCTTGACATCCTGTTTAGACATCAAATATCTAACAACAACATGATCAGAGTAAACAACAGTTGAAAAACCGATTAAATATGATCGAAATTTATCCAATGTAAATATTACAGCAAGTAGTTCTTTTTCTGTGGTAGTATAATTCATTTGTTCACTATTTAAAGTTCTACTTGCGTAATATATTACATGCGGCTTACCTTCCTTTCTCTGCCCTAGAAAGGCACCAACTGCATAATCACTAGCATCACACATTAGCTCAAAGGGCAATGACCAATCAGAGGATTGCATAATAGGAGCAGAAGTCAAAAGACTGATAATTTTTTGGAATAATTTTTGACATTCTTCTGTCCATTCAAATGTTGCATCTTTTAATAGGAGGTTACATAAGGGTCTGGATATAGTACTAAAGTCTTTAATGAACCTCCTATAAAATCCTGGATGTTCTAGAAAATAACGAATGTCCCTGACTGTTTTTGGTGATGGTAATTTATAAATGACCTCTATTTTTGCCTTGTCAACCTCAATACATTTACACAACACAATGTGTCCTAAAACAATTCTTGAATTAGTCATGAAATGGCATTTTTCCAATTTAACACAAGTCATTTTTCTTCATATCTTTTCAAAATATTTTCCTGATTAGTCAAGCAATTATCAAATAAACTTCCAAAGATATTTATATCATCCATAAAGACCTCTAAACAATGTTCAACCATGTCACAAATATGCTTAACATCCATCGTTGGAATGTTGCAGGTGCATTACAAAGTCTAAAAGGCATTTTCCTAAATGCAAATGTTCCAAGGGGGCATGTGAATGTGGTCTTTTTCTGGTCTTCTAAAATAATGGGAATCTGATAATAATTGTAGTAACCATCAAGAAAACAATAGTATGGGTGTCCAGCTACTCTTTCTAAAATTTGGTCAAGAAATGGCAATGGGAAATGATCTTTTCTAGTTGTGTCATTTAATTTTCTGTAATCAATGCACATACGCCAACTAGATGAAATGCGAGTTGGGATTAATTCCCCTTTATCATTTTTTACAACAGTAATTCCAGAATTTTTGGGTACAACCTGTGTAGGATTTACCCACTTACTATCATAAATAGGGTAGATAATGCATGCATCAAGAAGTTTAAGGACCTCGGTTTTTACTACTTCTTTCATGTGAGGGTTTAATCTTCTTTGGGGTTTACGATATGTCCTAGCATTATCTTCTAGATGTATTCGGTGTGTACAGATTAATGGATTAATACCATTTATATCTTTTAAAGTCCATCTAATTGCCAGTTTATGTTCTTTCAACATATTCAAAAGTTTACCGTCTTGATCGCTTGTGAGAGAAGAAGAAATTACCATAGGGTTTTTTTGATTATCTTATAGAAATGCATATTTCAATCCTTCTGGCAAAGCTTTTAACTCTAAATTATGTGCTTCTTCATGTTTTCCTTCATCCATTGTTCCCAGTTCCTCCATGTTTTTAATCTTTCCCTCGTCTTACAATACCTGTGTAAAGTCAAGTAGATAATCAATAGTAATATCAGAATTTATTTGCGCACTTGACTCGACAAAATTAGCCGTAAAATATTCCATAGGATCAGAAAAACTCCCCTGAATATGCTCATCCATAATAGGTTCAATTAATTCTACGCTTTCGTTTTCATTATCTTCATCATATGGCTATTTGCACATGTTAAAAATATTTAGCTCTAATGTCATGTTGCCAAAAGAAAGATTCATGATTCCATTCATGCAATTAATTAAAGCGTTAGCTGTCGCTAAAAATGGGCGACCAAGTATTACATGGATTGGCTTATAACTGTATGCCACATGTTGTGTTTCTAAAACAATAAAATCCACAGGATATACGAATTTATCAATTTACAATAACACATCTTCCATAATTCCTTTTGGTACCTTAACTGATCTATTAGCAAGTAAAAGAGTAGTCGAGGTTGGTTTCATTTCACTGATATTTAGTTATTGTTAAACCAAAAATGGAAGTAAATTTACACTAGCTCCAAGATCAAGTAAAACATGTTCAATGTTTTTATTTCCAATAATATAAGAAATAGTTGGACAGCCAAGGTCTTTGTACTTTAATGCATTATTGGTTGAGAGAATGGAAATTACCTGTTTAGCTAGAAAAGCTTTCTTTCTAACCTGATGTTTTCTTTTGACGGTGCATAGATCTTTTAAAATTTGGCATAAGATGGTATCTGTTGGATGGCATCTAACAAAGGGATATTGACCTTTACCTGCTTGAATATTTCATAAATTTCTGGGGAATGGTTCAATTTCTTTATTTTTAATGCCTGAGGAAATTGAGGTGCATGAGAAAAACTATTATTATCGACGATGGGTAATGGCTCATCAACCCCTTCCTTACCCTCTGATTCTCATTTATTCTCAGTTTGACGAGGTTCAAGAATAGGTCTATGGATGTTCTTACCACTGCAAAGAGTAATAACATATTTGACTTGGTCTAAGTGTTAATTTCCAGAACTACCCTCATGAGGGTTTTGATGACTTTTGGGATTTGACTGAGGTTGTGCAGGAAACTTACCTTTCTCTTTAATGGCCAAAGCATATTTGATTTTATTAAAAGTTTCTTTCAAATAATTCATCAATTGTGAATTTTGGTTATTGATGGTTTCTTGTTTTTCCATGAATGCACTCAAGTTATCTTCAATAGTTTTCCTGGGTGGTGGGACATATAGTGCATAATTCTGGGAATTTCGGAAATTCTGGTATACCTGGGGAGGTTGGTGTGAAGGTTGTGCTTGGTTATCATTCCTCCAATTGAAGTTTGGATGGTTTCTCCAACCAGAATTATAGGTCTGTGAGTTTGGGTTTGGATTTGGTCTATTAAATGTGTTTATGGAACTGACTTAGTCATGGAGACATTCTTTCAAGGCTGGTAAGGACGGGCAAGCTTCTGTGACATGTTCATTTGAACTACAAATTTGACATATGACTTCATGAACTGACTTGACATGATCACTCTTCCCTGTTTCTAAAGCCTCAATTTTTTTTAGAGAGAAATGCATATTTGGCAGCAATGTCATGGTATTCCCTAAGGTTAAACATACCTCTACCAGATGGCTGTGGTTTAACAGCTGACTCATATGTACCAATTGTGTCCCATTGTTTGTATTCTCTGCTATGTGCTCAAAGTAATCTAGTGCATCTTCAGGATCTTTGTCCCTGAACTCACCATTACACATCATCTTCACTACTTGTCTACCTTGGGGTGTTAAACCCTCGTAGAAAATGGGCAACTAATCTCCACGTTTCAAACCCGTGATGTGGACAAATATTTAACATCTCTTTATACCTTTCCCAACATTGGTAAAGTGTTTCCCTCGACTCTTGTGTGAATGTTGTAATTATTCTCTTAAAGGAATTTTTCATGTGAGGGGGAAAGAACTTTTTAAGAAAATGCTATTGTAAATCATCTCATGTTCTAAGAGATCATGACCTAAGGTTTTATAGTCAAATTTTAGCTTTATCCTTTAAAGAAAAGGGAAAAACTTTAACCGAATTATATTCTTACTATAATTTTGGTCTGTGCAATTGTTACATAATTCTTCGAACTCTCTTAGGTGCTGATAATGGTTTTCTGATTCTAGACCATGGAATGTGGGTAAAAGATTGATGACACTTGACTTAAAATTGAAACGTGCTGCTTCTGGTGGAAAAATAATGCAAGATGGTGATCCTGACCTAGTGGGATTCATGAATTGTCTGAATGTCCTAGGGTGATTAAGATCTCCATGCTGAGACTCATTTTCTTCCTGATTAACTGGGTTTTCAACTCGGGCAGGTGGATTTTCAATTTGGTTTTCAGCCATTATGACAAACAATGAAGGTGAAGAAGACTCTCTTTTTAATTTTGCCGCTAGATGTTCGAGACCAGTGTTTCATGCAACTTAAAGACAAACTATATGAAAAAAATATGAAATTGCAAGTACAAAACTTAAAACCTGACCAAATAAAATAATAAAAAATGAAAAGAACAAATAAAGGAAATACAGATGCAGTGATTTAGAACTAAAAACGTCATCTTACCATTGTTAATTCCGATCTCAAATGAATTTCTTGTTAATTTTCCTCAATCTCTTGAATTGTGTTTTCGTGAAGCTTTATGAGAGCATCTCTATATGTGGATGGTTCAAAAAATTCTTTAATGAATAGCAAGCACCTTTTAAGTTGATTTTTCTCTTTCCTGTATCCAAGAAAAATTAAAAACAAGGTCTGTCTATATGTGGGATTTTTGGGTTCAAGGTTCATCAAAGATTAATCAGGACAGTTTGGATCTACATAAATAAAAGAAAAGAAGAGGAAGATAAGATGCAGAAAAATAGATAAAAACAAAATATGAAATAAAAATAAAAATAAAGAAAAGTAGAGAAAGAAGAAATTAATAATTATTCTATCTACTAAATAATACTTCCCCGGCAACGGCGCCAAAAACTTGATATGCTCGAAAATTGGTCTTTTACTCCCAAGTATAAGAGTGTCGGAGTAATGAAACAACCCGGTGACTCCGGTGTCGATCCACAGATAATATAATTAGCAAAATAGAATAATGAACATTGCGGAAAAGAAAAGTTTGATTTGTGAAGTAGTTGGAGACTTTTAGGTTGAATTACAATAATAAAATGAAATGATGGAGTTAGGGGATCCACTTTTAGTCTTTTAAACATTTATAAATCTCGCTTTATTATAATCTACAAATTGCCATTGTTACCGACTTAATTTATTATAGGAATTTACTATGCCAATAAAAAGAACCAGCAATAAAGGCGGTGATACCATTTGTCTATAACAATTCCTACCAAGGTACCTAATTAAGCCGAAATCGTATAAAACCAGCCATAAATGCGGTAGAAAGATAAAACCATCCATAAAGGCGGTGAGAAGATAAAACCAGCCATAAAGGCGGTGAAAAGATAAAACCAGCCATAAAGGCGGTGAGAAGATAAAACCAGCCATAAAGGCGGTGAGAAGATAAAACCAGCCATAAAGGCGGTAGACAGATTGTCAATAATTAATCTAGAATAAATCAAGTTTTAATCATTAGATTTCAATTTATTTATTATAATAGAAGCTAGTTTAATCTATGTTTTCATTATAAAAGTTTCACCCTTACCCCAGCATAAAAGAAATTAGCTACTTATTTTGTAATAAAACATACTTGTACTTTTATTATTGAAAGAAAAAGACATTACATAAAGCTTTAAGTAAACAAACAAACAAGACACTCTCTCTCCAAGATTTACAGAGGAATCAAGAAAGAAAGTATGAAAATTTATGATGTCAGACGCTCCTATTTATAGGCAATTTTGGTCACGCGTCGCGACGCGCATGCATGTTGGGACACATGTTAGAGAATGTTGAATCCACGTTGGGGACACGTGGTGGTGAGTCGGCGGTGTCTTTGTTTCATTAGGCGCGTCGCGACGCAATGTGAATTTTGTGTCGCGACGTAGGTGTTGATTTCTGATTTTTGCCCTTTTTCAGTCTTGTTTGTCCTGTCGAGCTTCCAAGCAGTATATTACCTGACAAATAACATAAAATAACACAATAAAAACACTCAAAGCATGACATAAAATATTATTTCACAAATGTGCCAATTTAGATAGATTGGTGAAACTATAAGTGTAAAATGATTAGCTTATCGCATAATAAATATGCACTTTTTAGTGTTCATCAAGTATAATGGACATGTTAATACAATGGTATAGCCAAGTCTTATGCATTTCATGCAAGATAATTCAAATAAATACACATTTGCACACCCACAAACATTAATAGAAAAAATAAATCATATTAAATGAAGAAGTACGAAATGTGATAACGAAAATTATAATAAAAATCAAAAAGCGGAAAAGCGTCAATAAATAAATAGCGAATAAAAAGAGGGGTTAATCACACATATATGAGTATTTCCCAAGTGGTACGTGGAGTTGTATCCCAAGTACAGACCACATTACCGTCTATTCGGATTCGGCTATGGAATTTATGTCTAGGTTTCCATCCGATATACGATAAGGGATAATAGCACATATAAACATTAATGCAATGTAAATAAAAAATAGGCATGAAATAATATAATAATGCATATGAGGATAATCACCAACATGAAAAAATAAAATAAATGTGAAATAAAAAAGATAAATAACAATATAAATGTGAAATAATAAAATAACGATGAATAAATAAATAAATAAAGATAAATAACGGAATGCCAAAAGAAAGAAAAATGTGACCAGAAATTTGGCCGTCTTTGATGTAGGACTTCGCATACCCGGCTGGACGTATTTCACGTCCAGCCAGGCATGTCGTGTCCGGAACTATAAAAATAAATATGGTACCCTCAGGTCTTACCTTTTAAGTTGCTTTCTTGGAACTGCGTTAGGCCATCGCCGAAAGGATTAAAGCTTGCTATTTTTCTGGTTTGCTGGTTCGTTGTTTCTGCTCGCTGTTTTTCTATTTCTGCTCGCTATTTTTGTTGTTTTTAGGCTACTATTTTTACTATTTTTGGCTGTTATTTTTAGGCTTCTATTTTTGTGACTGATTTTCGGTGGTTTAGGGGGCTGTTTGCTGGTTTTTTATTCGGTAAAGGTGATTGTTTGGTTGATTGCTTGTTGTTTCGGTAATTGGTTGTTTGGGGTGATCGGCTGTTGTTTTGGTCGGTGATTGAAGGGCTGTTTGTTATTGTTTTGGTAAATGATTGAAGGCTTATTTGTTGTTGTTTTAGTCGGTGAATGAAGGGCTTTTTGTTGCTGTTTTGGACGGTGATTAAAGGGCTATTTGTTATTTACGTCCAAGAGAAGAATATGAAAATAAGCCTTGGTTTTTTTTTTATGTTTTCCGTGATAAAGCCACCCATCAAGTTTCGGTAATGGCCTCTTTTTATAATGCAAAGGGATCTCCAAATCATCGAAATAAATCATGATGATTTGGGGAATATTTATTTTTGAAAGAATCTCATGAATTTTGGTAAGGATGGGATTTCAAATCTTGTTAAATTGAAAAGTGATTTAAGGGGATTTTAGCATGTGTTTTGCATGGGATTTTAGCTATTTAGGAAGGCTTAGGCATGTAGATTGTGTCTTGGGCGTGTGGATGGTGGATTGTATAGGCCTTGGGCGTGTGCATAGATTGTATGGGCTTTCATGGGTTGCATGGGTTTTTGGGCCGAGGCTAAGGTTTGAAACAGAAACTGGCTGAGGAAATCCGATAAGGTGCTAATTTTGGAGGTTTTCTTTCCTTCCGACATTCGTTTCCCGCAACTTCCGCAACTTTTCAGGTAGTGCCTCCTTACGAGGCTTGCATTAGGCTTATGCAAAAATACAGTGTCTACAGTCGCCACCACTTTGATGGGGCTTGTACAGTGTGTGACAATGACAACCCTATAAAAGTCATGCATGTATTTTTACTTACCTGGTTCCTTGGCCGTTGCCGGACTTACCTTTTGTTTCGTTAATTTTGTGAGATGCTTCGATCTATGAGTTGAGTTGATGGCAAGGTGCTTCGAACCCCTGGGATTTGTTCTCGAACTGAAGTTGATGATGTGGGCCTTGACCCTGGGATTCATCCCTGCGAGATGCTTCGATCTCTAGGATTTATTCCCGAACTGAGTTGATTTGATGGCGAGGTGCTTCGACCCCTGAGATTCATTCCCGAACCATACTGGGTGTGAGATGCTTTGATCTCTGTGGAGCGATGGGACCTTTAACCAACCAAAACCTTTGGATCAGCTAGCGGGTAAGACCATAGTTTATAGCTTTGATCTTACTGCAGCTACAGATAGAGGGCCTTATCAGCTCATCTCTCTGCTAGTTGAGACTTGGTTCGGACGGGGCATCGCGACTGCAGCGATTGATACTTGCTTGGTTAGCAATTCAATCCACATCTTCCCCAATTGCGCGTATCCCACATCCAACATCCAAGAAGTAGGTATCCTTTAGGAAAGATCAAAGAGAATGAGAAAGTTCTAGTGTGAGATGGTTTATTTCCGAACCATTCCTAGTCTGAGATGGTTCATTTCCGAACCGTTCATAGTGTGAGATTCTTCGACCTCTGGGATTTTTTCCCGAACTAAGTTGAGTTGATGGCGATGTGTCTTGACCCCCATATTTTGTTATCGAACCACCGAGTGTGAGATGCTTCGATCTCTGGGATTTGTTCCCGAACTGAGTTGAGTTGATGGCGAGGTGTTTTGACCCATGGGTTTTGTTCCCAAACCACCGAGTGTGAGATGCTTCGATCTCTGGGATTTGTTCCCGAACTGAGTTGAGTTGATGGCGAGGTGCTTTGACCCCTAGGTTTTATTCCCGAACCACCGAGTGTGAGATGTTTTGATATTTGGGATTTGTTCTCGAACTGAGTTGAGTTGATGGCGAGGTGTTTCGACCTCTGGGTTTTGTTCCCGAACCACCGAGTGTGAGTTTTTTTTTATCTCTAGGTTTTGTTCCCGAACTCAGTTGAGTTGATGGCGAGGTGCTTTTACCCCTGGGATTCATCCATGCGAGATGCTTCGATCTCTAGGATTTATTCCCGGATTGAGTTAATTTGATGGCGAGGTGCTTTGACCCATAGGCTTCATCTCTGCGAGACGCTTCGATCTCTAGGATTTATTCCTGAACTGAGCTGATTTGATGGTGAGATACTTTGACCCCCGGGCTTCATCCCTGCGGGAAGCTTCAATCTCTGGGATTTGTTCCTATATTTATGGGTGAGGGTGTTTTGGTTAACATGCGTGACTCTTCGATCCGCTGGGAGTTTTTTCTATGATGATGAGGTGCTTCAACCTCTGTGATTCATTCCCAAACTATTGATAATGTGGGCCTCGCCCCCTAGGATTCATTCCTGAACTGTTGATAATGTGGGCCTCGACGCTAGGATTCATTCCCAAAACTATTAATAATGTGGGCCTCGACCCTAGGATTACTTCCTGAACTATTGAACCGATGGTGGTGAGGCACTTCGACCTCTGATCCGTCCTCATTCTCGAGGCTCTTTGCTCGTCCTCATTCCCGATGTTGTTCTCCATCCCCAGAGTTCTTCATTCCCGGAGTGCCATTCCCGGCTTGCTCGTCCTCATTCCCGAGGAGTTGCTCGTCCTCATTCCCGAGGTTGTTCTCCATTCCCGGAGTGCCATTCCTGGCTTGCTCGTCCTTATACCCGAAAAGGTGCTTGTCCTCATTCCCGAGGTTGTTGTCCATTCCCGGAGTGCCATTCCCGACTTTCTCGTCCTCATTCCCGAGGAGTTCCTCGTCTTCGCCGCTTTTTCTTTTTCTTCAAAGCCTGCGAACACAAAATAAAAAATTGTGTGTATGTGACGTGTATGCATGTATGCATGGATGCATTCCCTATTCCGATGGGTTTTCTTTGTCCTATTGGCTTGATGTCATCCTTGATTAGGCCTTCCTTACGCTCTTTGGTGCCCTTTGCCTATAGAAGTCTTTGGTTGCCCCATTGGCCTGCTTACAGTTTCCTTGGTCAATTCTACTTTGGTGGTTGCTAGTTTTCTTTGGTCTCAAGGCTCAGGATCCTGTTGGGTCCCTTATTTGTGGGGTGGTAGACAGGTCATCCTCAGACCTGGCTAGCTTTCTACTCTTCGCTACCTGCACCGGGTTAAAGTTCATTGCGCCCTTTTTGAAACCAGCCTCATCCTTTTGGGATATGAAAATCATGTCTTCCGATATCCAGATTTCGAAGTATGCCTTCTTCCTGAAATTGGACTCCATTGTCCGTCATTATATAGTGTGGCATTTCATATCGACATACTATATTACGGGCTATGAAATAGTCCCAATAGTTACACATGTTATTGTCCTCAAAGAATGCCCAGTAATGAAACCAGAGAACCTTCAAAACACTCAATGCAACTCAAATCCATGTCTTTGAATAAATCATCTAAGCCAGGCTCACAGTGCGTGTGTGCAAAGGTTCATTTACAGCTTGATTCCTATGTAAGCCAACTCAATGATTTCGTTTCAAAAATTAGGATCGATGGGTCAAACCAACCTAGATATCTCAATTGTGCTCTGTAATTGTTTTTTATGTGCTCAATATGGTATGATTTTCTTTTTTCTTTTCTTTTGTCCCTTTTTTTTTCAACACACCTACCCCTTAAGGTAGCATTTCTCTTCATGGTGATCCTAATACTTGCTCATTGGTAGCTTCATGCTTACTGGTTATAGGTGATTTTTTTTCTTTAAAGACTTTTCTCTTATTTTTAACCATACCACACATCATAACATAAGCAAATCAGGATAGATATCTAAGCAAACGGTCATTCATCGACCTGCAATTTCTTCAACTAGTCACCTTGCCAACTACTCAGGTTTTCACTACTAAAAACCTATAATTAAGTGCTTATGAGTCCAACATAGATCAACTATCAAAGTATCAGATAAAAGTACATAAAGAACTTATCATTTCTAGGATTTCACCATAAAGTAAATAATTTCATCATTGGACTTATGCTTAACTATTAAGGACTAAAAACAAATAATTTTTTTTCTGGCTGAAGGCCCCCCAATGGTATTTCTATTCTGTTCTGTTCTTGTGCGGGGTGCTGTCAGACTGGCCACAGCGTTGATCAAAGCTTGTAGTTGCTCAGTAATTTTGGTGATGTTGGTCTCCAATTGATCCATGCAGGAACATTCACTGCCTGACGTATCCATGGTTGTTAATTCTTTCTTGAAAGTCTTCTTTCTTCTCTAACCCAACATATATCTATGATGGCTTTTCAGTCTAGGGGTTAGCATGATGCGTGTATGCATGCGATGAATGAGATGCATGCGGTTATCAAAACAGCATGTATCCTTCCGACCTTATTCCTCCCACACTCGTGGTAAGTCCATTTATGTCCTAGGTATGGCTTATTTTATGCACCAAAGTGAGGTACACAAAATCGTTCTCTGCTACGCTACATGGGTGAACCTTGGCTACCTCAGTCCATTTCCATCGGTAAAAGACAAAGACCACCCATTTAAAAAATTGACTAAGCCTATTATGAGATCATACCATGGTCTAGAATCGACGAATTGGGCCCTCGATAATCACGGTTGTGGCGGGGATGGACTTGGAGGTATCCAAAAGTATAAAAATATGCCATAACAAGGCCTATCCTTCCTGGATGAAAGCCAGTGTTGATATCAGACTCATGCATTTGGCATATTCGGATCATGTTTGGACCTTCTAAGCCTATTAGGGTTTTCATATTAGTTGTCTCGTTATCATTTTAAAGAATTCAATCAAGTTATAGCGCGGTGTAAACTTGTCCCAGTTGAAAAGGCCCAACAGGTTTACACTTTTGTGATAAGGTGGCTAAACAACTTCAAATGATAGGGGGCCCAAACACAAGGTGGCTCATCGTCATTTTGAAAACTTTTGGCCCAATCGTCATGAGATACAAACTCGTCCCAGTTTAAGTGGCCTAACAAGTTCGTATCCTATGACGAGAGGCCCAAATGGATCCAAATGATAATGGTCCCAAACATAAGCAAATGGGTAGCTTCTATAGGACATATAACTATGGTTCATATTTGGGCTTATAATGGTATGGATAAAGGCTCCCGCCGGTGAATGGTTTCTCACAACTAGGTCTCCCCACTCAGGGGTTCGAGCGACCAAGTGAGCGTGACTTTTTTATACCCTAGGGTACGTGCCAACGAGTGATGGTCATCACATAACTATCCGCCGCCTTGAGTGAAGGCGACTTCATGATACATGACGCCATCGGGGTAAAAAGGGTATGTAAAATATATGAGACTTGGTTAACCAAAGCCAAAGCCACATACACTACATGGCATTGTTTGGGGATGATACTCTATCCCCAGTGGAGTCACCATCTGTAGGAGCGAAGCGGGGTTTACGGCTATGCCTATGATGTTCGGCGACCACGACATTATTGGGCTCGCAGCCTGTAGAGAGTACGGAGTAGCCTAGGGAGACTAAACCGGAGAATAAAGGAGTCCTCACCCTGTGAACTGGGAAAATATTTAAGGCCGCACTCACCCCTCGCAAGGTAAGACCTCAAACCGTTGGGTTCGGAATGGTCCCTTACTTATGCCAGTATAATGGACGGGTTCACACAATGGTATAGCCAAGTCTTATGCAGTTTATCCAAGATAATTCAAATAAAACACATTTGCACACCCATAAACATTAATAGAAATAATAAAAGCATATTAAATGAAGAAGTACGAAATGCGATAACAAAAATTATAATAAACAATCAAAAAGTGAAAAAGCGTAAGTAAATAAATTGCGAATAAAAGAGGGGTAATCACGCATATATGAGTATTTCCTAAGCGGTACGTGGAGTTGTATCCCAAGTACAGACCGCACTACCCTCCATTCAGATTCGGCTATGGAATTTATGTTTGGGTTTCCATCCGATATACCACAAGGGATAATAACACATATAAACATTAATGCAATGTAAATAAAAAATAAGCATGAAATAATATAATAATGCATATGCAGATAATCACCAACATGAACAAATAAAATAAAGGTGAAATGAAAAAGATAAATAACAAACTAAATAAATGCGAATAATAAAATAACGATGAATAAATAAATAAAAAGATAAATAACGGAATGCCAAAAGAAAGAAAAATGTGACCAGAAATTTGGCCGTCTTTGATGTAGGACTTCGCATACCCTGCTGGACATATTTCACGTCCAGCCAGGCATGTCGTGTCCGGAACTATAAAAATAAATATGGTGCCCTTAGATCTTACCTTTTAAATTGCTTTCTTGGAAGTGCGTTAGGCCGTCGCCGGAAGGATTAAAGCTTGTTATTTTTATGGTTTGTTGGTTCGCTGTTTATGCTCGCTATTTCGCTATTTCTACTTGCTTTTTTTAATGTTTTTTTAGGCTGCTATTTTTGCTATTTTTGGCTGCTATTTTTGGGACTGATTTTTAGCTATTTATAGGCTATTTTTGGGACTGATTTTCGGTGGTTTAGGGGGCTATTTGAGTAAAGAGTGCATAGAGCAAGTTTGAATAAGAGTAAAACGTTGAGTGAACTTGAGAAAGATCCATTCTTTTCTACTAAAATTCATTTCTCATTAGAAAGCTTCTTTAGGTGGACCCAATAGCCATTAGTATTTCTTAAAAATAGCAAGATTTCCCTCGAATAGTGAAAATAGTAAAAAAAGAAGAGAAGTAAAGATCAGGATTAGTCAGTGGAGTTTCAAGTAAAATCCAAGCTATCACAAAAGTTGTAGAAGTTCTAGATACCCAAACTCAGATCTGTGAGCAAGTAAAATGATAGACACAAATATAAGTGATTGGTTATTTTAACCAAAGAAATCGATATAATAAGATCTGACTTATCAAGATCTTCATCTCTCAGCTATACCAGTCAAAGAAGCGGTCCTGACGGAGTCTATCTCGTACCTATCTCACATGAGTAATAGACTCTACCAGGGCATAAAGTATTAGAAACAAGGACGCTGACACCCATTGAGACGAAGATTCCTACTCCACCCTATACCAGCCGAGATAAAGATAACCGTAAGGAAATTCGATGAAGATTTAACCTAAGCCAAAAACAGAAAACACATAATGATAGGCCACCCAGTGAAGAACTAAGAAGGATTTAAGAGATAGAAAAGAAAGAACCCGACTCAAGCCAAGTGAATAAGTTAGAAATACCTGCGGGAATCCATAGATTGGTGGAATGTTAATAGAGATTCTTGAAATTTTAAAAAGACAGATTTATGAGATGAGAGACAATTGGAAGTTAGCAAAGAATATTAGCTTGAATAGTAAGATTATACGGTGTAGCTGTAGCATATAACAAGAGCAAAGAGCATAAACCTAGGAAGTAGTCAATGGAAGTAAGCCATCACTAGTCTTGGGAAGCATAATATGGAACTGAGGAATAAGTTATGGAAATAAATAATAAAGGAAGCTACGAGAAGCAATAAGGATGTAAAGTGTATGTAGTAACAATGGATATTATGGCTTGGGATAGTAATATAAATGGAAACCTCATCATAGTAGATCAGAGTTATAGAAACTTTAATACTTGCAGTAGTCGACGCAGATTCTGACGATACGAGCAATAACTCTTGTATTCAATAGTCATAACCGTAGTAGGTGTAGAGGCACCCAATAAAAAAACATGTATTTTCCAGATCCCCAAAGAAAGCAAGTATTCACCCCTATACCCAGAGCCTAATAAGGAGAAGAACCAGGAAATGAGAGTATTTGACATGATAAACGAGTCGAGAAATGACTAGATAGCCAAACTTAAGAAGTTCAAAGGAATATAGATAAGAAACATGAGATGGAATAATTCGGAGTCACAATAAGTGGAGCCCAAAACCTGGAGGCCATTGTTGAATTGGGAAACCTTAAGGGAGTGAACTTGTAGAAGTCTCATTGTATTGAGAAAGAAAAACTAGAAGATAGTAGCACCAAAACTAATAAAATAATGTGGAGATGTCCTAGGTAACTAAAGTTGATGAAGTTCCAAGTGGGATAAAGATATAAGGAGTTCAAAGGACTAAGATGAGAAGAAAATCTAAGTAGTGGTGTAGACTTCGTAATGAGGAATAACATATAAAATATAGTAGGAATTTGAGAAATAATAAAGACTTAGGAGGGTTAAGCAACAAAAACTAGTAAAAATAGGTATAAAAGCAATATGATGAAGTATTTAGAGAGCATAATTCTAGAGAAGGCTCATGATAAGAGGTAGTATAATCGATAGTCGGGTAGCGAATCAAAAGTGAAGTTGAAAAATGAGACATCTCAGATAGTACCTAGTGGGAGTATCATAGTGTGCGAGCTGGAACTAGCAAATATGAGATTCTATAGATAAACAAAACACGCAACCTCAACATGGGTAGTTGATGAGATCACCACCACCAGGAAGGCGTCAAGATCGTGTTGGAAAATTATGACCCATAGCATTACTGTTTCTACAGAACATGGTGTTATTGTACAAATAACTATGTGACAAAGGAAATTGCTCTTTTATCATTTGTAATTGGATTACCGGAATATATAAATGATAAAAATCCATATGATTAATACCTGATTAATAAGATATGAGACAGTATTAATCCACATAAGTTTTAATCATTAAATATCCCTAGTCATAGTATTATCGAGACTGGACATCGATAATGCGGAATAGACTAGTATTACACTTGTGCGTGTTATGGAAGCGTAACAACATAGTTCTCATATATTTGGGTATTGGATACTCATACAAGTGTAATAGGAGGTTTTGTTTACCGATGGTACGGAAACAGCTTCGCTCTGGATAGACCCCTCAGAATCCCATTGGTAGTATGACTATGTGTCTATGGGAATCCGAATCAGGGTAGGTGTATTTGGTCTTAACCTGAGACTTACATCGCTATTACTTGCGACAATCAGTATACTTTGGTTTTGGTCGTCAGGGGCTTTAACAGGTTCTGTGTACGCCTCTTCTGGGTATACTGAGAATCATAGTGTATTGGGTGTGATGTCAAGATAGAAGTATCACTTCGGTCATATGGAGAAGATGATCACGTAGGATACAGAACTAGTACTCTTAAGTACTGCAGTCATCGGGATAATATGACTAGGTCATGATTATTCGATTATAGAGACTAGTTACCAGAGATCCGATATGTGCTTCGTACGGGGCAGACACAATTCCAGCCCCAAGCCTAGCATATGACATCTGATATTGGATCGTAATATGCAATAGTTCGTATACTACGCCAGACAAAGATTACATATTCCTTTCAAGAATATTTCTGGAGAATTGGGTAGGCACTGTGCTTTGCTAGAAGCCAACCATGTCTTATAAATTGTTAAAAACGTGGTACGAGGTACGCACGTATTCGGATAGTTCGATAAACGGATTTACTACCAACATATCCAGAGATCTTATGGGTCACTTCCCGAAGAAGCACCACTGACGTATGACTCGAACAAAATTAATCTATGATTAATTATGAGAGAGAAAATTAATCTAGGATTAATTACGAAAAGAATTTATCTGGGATAAAATTCAAATAGAATAGAGAGAACGATTAATTTAGAATTAATCGATAAAATAATATATTCGATATATTAATAAAATTAGATTTCTACGGAATTAAAATTGGATTTTAATTCGGGCGAAACGAATTAATTTAGAATTAATTCGCAAGCGACTTTAATAGTAATTTTGCTAGGCCTAATTATTTAATTAAGTCGCAACGGAAAATTCGTTAATTTGGAATTAACGAACCGGAGCCCCGAATGTGTTTACGGGCCCACTCGGATTTTGAATTAAAGTGGGGCCCACAAAGTCACATCACCTAGTCAACTTTATCAACTTTTGGTTGATAGAAGTTGGTAGGAAATTTTGGTTGCTTGAAATATACACAACCTTGATTTGTGACTGACTTTTACCTAATTTTAAATTTGGTAAATGGTAATTATTTTTTTGTAAATGATATATACAAATACAAAAATCAAACACAACACTCTCTCCATCATTTTTACTTCACTTCAGTGGGCGAACTACCTTCCATTTTTCTCTCTTTTGGGCGTGAACCTAGGGTTATTGTTTCTTGATTTTTGATTCAAAAATCTTAAGTGCTAGCACACAAATGGGTCATTCAAAGGTGTTAGGGAAACCTATCCAAGAGTTTGGAATTCTAAGTTCAAGCTTGGAGCTAAACCATTCATATAAAGAGGAGCTTGGAGCACAACTCAATGAGCAAAATTTTGTTATCTCTACATCCAATTGCCGATCAATGTGAGTACTTTTTTCCGCCCGCAACTTACTTTGATTATTCACAAAAAATTTATGCTTAATTGATTTTGGACTTGTTCTTAGAGAACTCAACAATGGTATCATGAGCCTATTTAAGCATGAAATGGATTAGGGTTCATAATCTTAAATTTGGGTATTTTTGCTTGGAGCATTATTTTATCAAATTGATTGTTTGCGTATGCTTGATTATGATAATTTAGAGTTATGCATGATTAATTTTAAGAAAAATTGATTGGATTATTTTCTCCCCAAATTGTTTGGCTTGGCCGAATCTATTGGACCTTGTAGCTCTTGGTGATTTTTGATTTTTAGACCATTGGATGTGTTTAAAATATATGGATATATTGATTTGTGATTTAATTGGATTGAAATCAAAATCAATGAAAAATATCCTATATTGCCGTGAGCTATTGGAAGCATGTTGGGATTGATTTTGCTTCAATAATGTTGGACATGTATTGAAAATGATTAAGCATGATTAATTAATTAAATTGGTGTTTTGGAAATGTTGATTTAACTAATTAATTATGGCTATACACTTTAATTAAAAAATTATGATATTTGGAATATTGTAATTTAGTAAATTAGTCTTTAATTTGAAATTGGGCTAAGTTGGTTAAGGACAATTGGATTGGATCCAAATTGGGCATAAAACTATTCCATAAAGTTCAAATATAATTAATGGGCCTTTTAAATTTAATTGGGCCTAATGGGCCGAAATTAATTTTATGGCAAATATGGTGATTACTTTATTGGGCCTTGGCATTTGGGTTTGACCCATATTGGCCAAAGCCCATGCCCTATGAATGAATTAAAAGCCCATTGGACTTTAATTAAATTGACATTAGATGTTAATTGGGCCTTTGAGACCCATTAAGATTAGATTTAGAATCTAAGTCGTAAAGGCACATTAATAAAGTGTAATTATTTAATTTGGATTTAAATAATAGGATTAGTATTGAATACAAAATTAAATTGGATTTAAAATTGTAGTTCGATATAATTCAAGAATACGCACTTTGAGTACTTATTCTTAAACGAGTTGGACTCGCGCAAATCAAATCGTTGTTTGAATATTGGATGATCACTTAATTCAAAGATTATTAATATTGGATTAGATTGATTGAATAACATGTTTTGTGTGAATACATGGATGTATTGTATGAATAATGTATATCGGATGGATATTAGAAGGGTGAGGACAATTTTGGAAATTGTTGTAATAAATTTAGAATTTATTAAATTGGACCTGCGTGTCCAGCCTTTATCTATTGACTCTTTGTAATTCTCTTCTAACCAATTCTCCTCAATGTAATGAGGTTTCTTTAGAAGTATTATGTAATTGGGTAGAAGTTAGAATAGTGCTAGCGGGAGAGAGGAAAAAAAGAGATTTGTTCTAGGAACAAAATGTATTGTATATCCATCCACATATCATTATTAATTTTATCGGGCCTTATTATGCTTTTAGAATGCATGCTTAAGGGTGTATGATGAGACTTAATTAAAGGTAATAAATTGGTTGCCAAATCGCGACAAAAACCCTCAACAAATATTAAACGATTTCCTTCCATTGAGTGATTCTCTCTCAAGATCCAAGATTGGCATTGGTTTGTTGGCCAAAGTCAAGACCTTTGTCCATCGCGGATGTGTTTGAATCATGAAGGCTTGTTCCATATCGTACGCCTTGGGCAAGTTGTGATTTGTTGGCCAAAGTCAATGTCACTTCTTGTTCATCGGCCTCAATTACGAAGCTTTCCCACTGTCAATGGGTCACGCTTAACTGGTTTCATTAAGCTTGTTGAGCCAAAGCCAAGTCTTAGTTGATTCAGAAGAAAAAGGTTAGGCAATATATTGGGTATATTAGTATATATTGGATATATGTTTCGGATTTGGAGGTCCACCTACTGGATCTAGGAATTGGATGGGATCCAATTGATCTTAGAGATCTACCTAGTTAAGTTTCATACAACTTGTTGGCCAAAGTCAAAGTTGTGTGTTATTTAATGGGATCCTAGCCCACTAGGAAACTAGGTTTCCCGTGTACTCCACATATGGTTAGAGGCTCGCCAAAAAATAGTGGACATCAAGTAATAAATTTACAATTTCGTTTAGATACTTGCCAATAGGCGCTCATTTCATTTTTCGTCATTAATTATTTTTATATATTAGTTGGACTAATATTCAATTGTTATTTTAATTAAACAGTTGGACTGTATTCAAACTACTTCATTTATAGTTGATTATATAATTGGATTATAGTAATCAAATATATTTGAATTTAACCAATCAAATAGTAGTTAATTATATAGTTAGACTATAGTAATCATTACATTAGATTGTACCCGAAATGGTTGATTGGATAGTTGGACTATAGCAATCAAGATGAATTGAAAAATTAGCGTCAAATGACATAATCCTAGGTGATAAATGTCTTTTACGGCTTTAATTTTCATATTGGGAAATGAATCTCAGGTTACTCATGGGAATTGAGAAGTTACTCTATATAATAGAGAAACCTCTCGGGCCTAAGCCCGGAGTTGAGCAAATAGTAGAGCATGAGCTTTGGAAGACTCATCATGATGATAACTTTAGTGCTCAATCTGTTATGTTTGCCGCAAAGACTCCTTAATTTCTTCATCAGAACTAAGGATTAGATCATTATAGTATGATATTGAAATTGAAAGATCTTCATAGATCTATTCTTAGATCTTAGAAGTACTGATTCCAAAAGATAACTCTTGGAGAGTTAATGGCTATGCTCAAGGAGACAGAGCCAAAGCTTGCAAAAAGGGGCAAGAAGCGCAAGGCGCATCCTACTTCAACATCCCAGAAGGTCAAGGCTTGGCCGAAGCCTTATAGGGATGTGAAAGGGGGCAAAGGAAAAATCGTCACAGTCATCTAGGTAGACAAATGACATATCCCAAGATGTCTGCCTAAACTGTGGCAAACAGGGTCACTGGAAGCGTGATTGTCGTATAGACAATGGAGACATGAAGGAAGTGAAGATGGGCAAGGCTCCGACTTCAAGTATGTTTGTCATAAACAGTTCACTACTGGTTTCAAAATTGGATTTTTGATACTAGATGTGGTACATAAATATGTACTGATGTGCAGAATCTACTGATTAGCAGGAGACTGACTTCAGTTGAGATCTACCTGCGAGTCAGAAATGGGACGAGAGTCGCTGTTTTAACCGTATAAACCTAAGTTTTGGAACTGCACTTAGGGCATGTACTTGAATTAGGAAACTGTTATAATGTACCTAGTTTGACTAGAAACATTATCTATATATCAAGTATAACACGTTGCGGGTATACCTTTATATTCTAGAACACTAAGTGTTTTGTTTATAAAGATGATATTGAGATAAACACATTAGATGTGAATAACAGTATTTATATTTAGAATATAAATGAATCTTAAACATATGATATGACAAACAAAAGCCCAAACTGAATAAATCTATTGAGACTTAAAGTGGCATTGTTGTCTGCGACACATTAACAAGACTCGTATATCCACACTTTCGAAGAGTGGGTACTAGGACAGATTTGATTCTAATTCAATTGATGTCTACGAATCTAGTTTATTAGGCAAAGTGCATAAAACACCTTTTACTTGGTAAAAGTGCAAGTGCCACCGATCTGTTAGCCCTCGTTCATAGTGACGTAAGTGGGCCCTTGTCTAGCTAGGCTAGATGTGGATATGAATAATTTGTAATCTTTACGGATGTGACATCGCGTTACGGTTATGTGTATCTTATGAAACACAGTCAGAAAATTTTGATAAAATTCAAACAAGTTCGACACGAAGTAGAAAAACATATCGGCAAAAGTATTAAAACATCCCGGTTGGACCGTAATGAAAATAATTAAGCAATAAGTTTCTCAATTACTTGAAAGAGTATGGTATTCTTTCATAGTGGACTCCTCATAGAACACCTCAATTTGACGGTGTGTCCAAACAGAGAAACCGAACTTTGTTGGAATAGTAAGGTTAATGATGAGTCACTCTGAGCTATCAATTTCCTTCTGAGGATATACATTAAACAGTGCAATACTAATTTTGAATAAGGTTCCATGTAAATCTTTTATACACACTTCATATTCGATATGAACATGAAAGAAATCGGGTTTCTCATTCCTAAAGATTTGGGATGTTAGGCATATAATTGAATGATTGGATGGTACCAAACTAGAACCAAAATCGAATAAGTGCCTAATTTGTAGGTTGTCCTAGGGAAACCAAAGTATAATACTTATACAACTCACACGAGAACAATGTAATTGTTGCTCTCCGTGCGGTTTTCCTAAGAGGAATACCTATATGTAGTGGTAAGTGGGAGGAAAGTAAAACTCGATGAAAATCAAAGTAATACTGTTCCAGGCACCGAATCCTCACGGAACACCAACAGTTTATCAGGGATGAAACTGTACCAATAATCTTCGAATACACAAGAACCACGTAGGTCGGAAAAAGTGAGAAAACAACCTCGGAGGTATGATTTTCTGATCTCACCTCATGTAGATATCAATCTTATTGAGGAAGAAGAACCGGCTACGTATGAGGAAGTGATACAAGGTATTGACTCCTTTTATGGCAAAGTGTCATGATGTCCGAAATGGATTCCATGTATATTAACCAAGTTTGGACACTAGTTGATGTACTGGAAGGCATTGTGCCTATTGGTACTAAATGAGTCTTCGAGGAAGACATACATGGATGGAAACATACAAATGTACACAGCTAGCCTTGTACATAAAGGGTATCGTCAACGACATAGTGTCGACTAAGACGAAACGTTTTCCCTTGTTGCCATGATTAAATCTAGTTGGATAATGCTTGCTAATGTTGTATATTTCATTTATGAAATATGGCACATGAACGTCAAAATCGCTTTCCTTAACGGAAACCTTTTGGAGGATGTTTATCAACATCCAAACGGTTTTGTCGTACCAAAATAAGCAAACAAGGTTTGTAAGTTAAATCGATCCATTTATGGATTGAAGCAAGCATTGAATACTTGGAACCATCATTTTGATGTAATCATAATGGTATATGATTTAATTCAAAACGAAAATGATTCTTATGTATATAAGAAGGTTAGTGGAAACGCACTGATAATGATTGTCCTATATAATGATGACATATCATTTCTTGGAAATGTCATTCCCATAATACAATCGGTGGAAGCTTGGCTTTCATTAAAATTCTCCATGGAATACCTGGGAGATGTTGGAGTTCTACGGTCCCGAGGATTGAATAACAAGCAAGAAATAAGTGCGAATACAAATCGAGGAAGTTCCAGAATACTTACATCGATCGGTTGAGCGACGCGGTGGACAACAAAAATTGATTTTCTGCCTCCCACATGTCACAGCAGTGAGCTGCTGGTTTCCACCACTTTTGGCCATGTGAGGTCCTCCATCAAGCTCCAAGCTTTGTGATAAACTTCCATGCTCATGGGTGGACTTCCCTATCACCTTCGCATGTCTCTCGGAATGCTAGCTCTTGATGATTTTGCCACAAAATCACCACACTTTTCTTCCCTTTTCCTCATTGGCTCTCGGCAAACCAGAAGAAAAATGGCACTTCCATGGGCGTGAGAGAGAGATGAGTTTGGCTCCAAACCGTAAAAGAAAGAGAGAGATGAGTTTGTGTAATTGTTAATTGATTCCTAAAATCAATTCAACATATACCAAATAATAAAATAACAATAAATGTCATTCAAGCTTTCAAAAAGCTTTCCATCAACTCACATCACTCATGAATAGTGACTGGTGTCAATCACTCAAAGTTAAAGACATTTATCACTTGATTGAGGAATGATGTGACGCTAGATGCGATTAGTGATTTGACGTTTGATTTGACTTACGTGCCGCACTCGAATTCAAAATGCGAATGCGCTCGCAAACAATCTCGGGCTCGAGTTCGCTAATTCCAAATTAACGAATTTTCTGTTGCGACGTAATTAAATGATTATGCCTAGCGAAATCACTATTCATGTCGCTAACAAATTAATTCTAAATTACTCGTTCGCCCGAATTAAAATCTAATTTTAATTCCGCGTCGAAATCCAATTTCGTATAATATATCGAATATATTATTTTTATCGATTAATTCCAAATTAATCGTTATCTCTCTTTAAATGATATTTTATCCCAGATAAAATATCTCTGTTATTAATCCTAGATTAATTTTCTCTCTTCTCTAATTAATCCCAGATTAATTAAAGTGCGAGTCATACGTCATCGGTGAATCTTCGGGAAGCGACCCATGAGATCCCTGTTGGACAATTATGACCCATAGCGTCACTATTTGTACAGATCATGGTGTTGTTGTACAAATTAACTATGTGACAAATGAGATTGCACTCTTATCATTTGTGATTAGATCACCAAGATATATAAATGATAGGAGGTCCTTATGATTTGTTCCTGGATTGAGAATGATATGAGACAGTATCAGTCCACGAAGGATAAATCATTAAATATCCATAGTCAGAGTATTATCGAGATTGGACATCGATAAATGCGTAAAAGACTAGTATTACACTTGTGAGCGTTGTAAGGGCACAACATCATAGTTCTCATATATTTGGTTATAGGATACTCATGCAAGTGTAATAGGAGGTTGTGTTTTACCAATGGTACGAGAAACAGCTTCGCTCTGGATAGACCCCCTCGGAATTCCATTGGTAGTATGACTATGTGTCTATGGAAGTCCGAAATCAGGGTAGGTGTATTTGGTCTTAACCTGAGACTTGCACCGCTAATACTTGCGACAATCAATATACTTTGGTTGCGGTCGTCCAGGGCTTTAACAGGTTCTGTGTATGCCTATGCTGGGTATATTGAGAATCGTAGTGTGTTGGGTGTGATGTCAATACGGTAGTATCACTCCAGACATAGTGGAGATAATGGCCACGTAGGATACGGTACTAGTACTCTTAAGTACTGCAATCATCGGGATAATATTACTAGGTCATAGTTATCCGATTATAGAGACTAGTTACCAGACATCCGACATGTGCTTCGTACGGGGCAGACACAATTCCAGCCCCAGACCTAGCACGTGATCATCCGATACTGGATCGACATACGCAATACTACTCCTAATATAGATCCTTTATTCCTGTAAGGATATTTCTGGAGAATTGGGTAGGCATGGCGCTTTGCTAGAAGCCAACCTTGTCTTGTAAATCAGTACAAACGTAGTACTAGGTACTTACGTGTTTGGATAGTCCGACGACCGAATTTACTACCAACATATCCGGGGATCTCATGGGTCGCTTCCCGAAGAATCATCGATGACGTATGACTCGCACTTTTATTAATCTGGGATTAATTAGAAGAGAGAGAAAATTAATATGGGATTAATTACGAAGATATTTTATCTGAGATAAAATATCATTTAAAGAGAGATAACGATTAATTTGGAATTAATCAATAAATTAATATATTCAATATATTAAACGAAATTGGATTTCGACGTGGAATTAAAATTAGATTTTAATTCGGGCGAACAAGTTAATTTAGAATTAATTCGTTAGCAACGTGAATAGTGATTTCGCTAGTTGTAATCATTTAATTACGACGCAACGGAAAATTCATTAATTTGGAATTAGCGAACCCGAGCCCGAGATTATTCACGAGCGCATTCGCATTTCGAATTCGAGTGCGGCACGCAAGTCAAATCAAGCGTCAAATCGCTAGTCGCATCTAGCGTCACATCATTCGTCAATCAAGTGATAGATGTCTTTCACTTTGAGTGATTGAAGCCAGTCACTATTCACTTATTGATGAAGTTGATGTGATTGGTTGGAGCTTTAAAAGCTTGACTTTTGGAAAGAGAAAAATGGGTAATTAATTTTGGAAATTAATTATGTGTATTAGATACACGTTTTGGCAAACAAAAACACACAACATTCTTTTCTTTCTTCTTATCTCTCTCAGGCCCATGGAGGGTTTTTTCTCTTCTGGTTTCAGCTCAAACACCGTGAGCTAGAGGAAAGCAAAGTGGGATTTTTGTGGCAAAAATCATAAGAGCTAGTACTCCGAGAGACATGCGAAGGTGATAGGGAAGTCCACCCATGAGCCGGGAATCGTTTGACGAAGCTTGGAGCTTGGATTCTTGAAGATAGAAGCCGATTCTTGGAGGAACCAGAAGCTCACTGCTGAGCAGTCCATGGAGGCAGAAAAGTATTTTTTGTTGCCTCGCGCGTCGCTCAACCGATCGATGTGAGTATTCTGACAACTCCCTCGTTGTATTCACTTATGTTTCATGCTTGTTTAATGATCTTGGGACCTTAGCAAACACCAACAATGGTATCTTGAGCAAGGTTGAGCATGAAATTATTTAGGGCTTAAAATTTGGGTAAAATTGATTTTGAACATGTTAATGAAATTGGATGAATTAGTATGCTTAAATGTTTTAATTGATGATTGATTGGATCAATTTGATGAAATTTGTTTTGAACAAAATTTCCCAAATTTTTTGTGTTGGCCGAATGGTTGGAAGCCCTAAAAGTCTTGGAATTTTGATTTTTTGATTCATTGGATGAGTTAGAAATCAATTGGGAATGTTGATTTAATGTTTTAATTTGATTCAATTGGATTGGATTTGAATTGGATATAAAATCCCTCTAATGCCGAGACTTTTGAGCATGTATTTGGGTTTGATTTTTTTTAAAATGTGTTGGACATGTTTTAATGTTAATGGCATGATTAATTAGTGCTAATTGATGTTTTAGAAATGTTAATTGGGTAATTAATTATGTAATACACTTAGTGTAATTAAATTGGGAATTTGGAATTTGGTAATTTAATTATATTGGGCCTTAAAATTGGATTTTGGCTTGAAATGTTGTAAATGGGCTTGTTGGGCTTGGTTGTACCAAGTTAGGTTTAGGCCAAATGGATTGGATCCGATTGGGCCCAAAACCACCTCCATAAAGCCCAAATGCGACTAATGGACCTTTAAAGTTTAATTGGGCATAATGGGCCAAAATTGATTTATGGGCTTATGGGTAATTCCCGGATTGGATTTTGTGTTATTCGGTTTGACCCGAGTGACCAAAAGTCCACCCTTTTGAAGAAATTAATTAAAAGCCCATTGGACTTAATTAAATTAACGTTGGACGTTAATCGGCTTTGAGACCCGTAACGATTAAAATTTGGAATTTAAGTCGTAAAGGTATTAATAAAGTGTAATATTTAATTTGGAAATTAAATAGCGAATTAGAATTAAATACAAATTGAATTGGATTTAATTTTGTAGTTTAATTTAATTCGAGAATTTGTACTTTGAGTACTTATTCGCAAAATGAGTTTGACTCGAGCAAAATCAAATCGTTGTTTGAACATTGGATGGTCACTAATTATCAGATTAATTAATTTATTAGATTGATTAATAAAATGCTGTGTGGAATACACGGTTGTGTGCTGAATAATGTATATCGGATGGATATTAGAAAGGTGGGGCAATTTTAGAAATTTTGTGATTAAATTTGATTTATTAATTGGACATGCGTGTCCAAGCCTTATACCTCCATATTCTTGTATTCTCTTCTCACCTATTCCCCTCAATGTAAATGAGGTTTTTTAGAATGTAGTGTAACGGGTTAGAAGTTAGAAGTAATACTTGTGCTAGGGGAGAGAGAAAAATGGAGAGATTTGAACTAGGATCAATGTGTAAAGTATCCATCCGCATATCATTATTATTTTACATACGCGCTTTATTATGTGTTTAGAATGCATGTTTAAGGGTGTATGATGATGAGACCTTAACAAAGATAATAAAATTGGTTGCCAATTTGCACTCGAAAAAACCCTCGCAAAATATTAAGCGTCCCTTTCCTTCCATTGAGTGATTCTCACTCAAGATCCGAGACTGGCATTGGCTGTTGGCCAAAGTCAAGGCCTTTGTCCGTCGAGGATGTGTTTGAATCACGGAGCTTTGTTCCATATCAGTGTCTTGTCCAAGTTGTGGTTTGTTGGCCAAAGTTTCAAGACCATTCTTGTCCATCGACATTGATTACGAAGCTTCCATGGTCAATGGGTCGCGCTTAACTGGATCAGTAAGTTTGTTGTGCCAAAGCCAAGGCTTAGTTGATTCAGAGGAAAAAGGTTAGGTAATACATTGGATGTATTGGTATATATAAGATATGTATGTTTCGGACTTGGATGCCCCCTACTGGATCTAGGAATTGGATTGGATCCAATGATCTTAGAGATCTACCTAGTTAATTATCATACAATTTGTTGGCCAAAGTCAAGATTGTGTGATATTTAACGGGGTCCTAGCCCGCTAGGAAACACAGTTCCCGAGTACTCGATAGAGGGTTAGAGGCT
Organism: Zanthoxylum bungeanum; assembly: GCA_019454045.1. NCBI lineage: Eukaryota > Viridiplantae > Streptophyta > Magnoliopsida > Sapindales > Rutaceae > Zanthoxylum > Zanthoxylum bungeanum. Next base: position 50,879 of record SKCR01042456.1, read on the forward strand.
CGCCGAAAAAATAGTGGGAGGTAAGAATTGATTTTGCAATATTCGTTTAATTACTTGCCATACGCGCTCAATCACAAATATCATTCGTCAAATGTCTAAATATAAGTTAGACTAATATTTAAACGTTGTTTTAATTAATAGTTGGACTATATTCAAACAATTCATTTATAATGATTTTATAATTGGATATAGTAATCAATATAATTGATTTTAATCTATTGAAGTATAGTTGATTAAATAGTTGACTATTGTAATCATTATAATAAATAGTACCAAAATCGTTGATTAAATAGTTGGACTATTAGAATCAAGATTAAAATTGAAAGATTGACATTTAAAACATGATCCTAGGGAAAATGTATTTAAATGGTTTAATTTCAAATTGGGAATAAAAATTTCAGGATGGTCCTGGAAAAATAATAAGTACTTTATTTGATAAAATAAATAATATTAGGCCTAAACCCGAAGTTAAGCAAATAGTAGAGCATAATCTTTGGAAGATTTATGTGATGATAACTTTAGTGCTTAATCCATTATACTTGTCAAGTAGACTCCTTATTTCTGAATCAGAACTAAGGATTAGATACTTAAAGTATGATACTGAAATTGAAGGATCTTCATAAATCATATTTAGATTTTAGAAGTACTAAAATTGCAATATAACTCTTGGAGAGTTAATGACTATTCTCAAGGAGACAAAGTCAAAGTTTGCAATTAGGCAAGTAGCGCAAGGCGCACCTTACTTCGATATTCTAGAAACCTGAGGCTTGGCCAAGGCTACTAGAATGTGAAAAAGGGCAAAGGCAAAATCATTATAATCTTCTGGGAAGATAAAGGACATATCCCAAAATGTCTGCCTAAATGTGGCAAACGGGATCCGCGTGACTGCCGTTTGGACAAAGCAGACATGATGGAAAGAAGATAGCAAGGGCAAGGCTCTGACTTCAATATGTTTGTCATAATATGTTCATTACTAGTATTAAAATTGGATTTTAAATACTTAAGTGTGGTACATAAAATATATGTATTGATGTTCAAAATCTGCTATGAGCAGGATACTAACCTCAAATAGAGATTTATCTGCGAATTGGAAACGGGACGAAAATCGCTGTTTCAACCATAGATTCCTAAGTTTAGGAACTATCTTCGGGTGTACTTAAATTAGGAATTATTATAATGTAACTAGTTTGACTAGATACATTATCTCAAACTAGTACATTATCTCTATATCAGTGTTTAATCCGTTGCGGATTGACCTTTATATTCTAGAACACTAAAGTGTTTTATTATATAAGGATGATATTGAGATAACACATTGATGTGAATAACAGAATTTTATATTTGAATATAATAAATCTCGAATATATAATATGACAAATAAATAGCTCAAGTGATTTGATCAGATGAAACTTAATTGTGGCATGGTTGTCTGGGACATAATCAAACAAGAATCGTATATCCACACTTTTGAAGAGTGGGTACTCGGACTAATTTGATTCTATTAAAATAAAGTCTACGAATCTAGTTTATTGGGCAAAGTGCCTAAAACACATTTACTCGGTAAAAGTGTAAAAGCCACCTATCTGTTAGCCCTAGTTCATAGTGAAGCAAGTGGGCCCATTTATAGCTAGGCTAGAGGTGGATATGAATATTTCGTGATCTTTACGGATATGGCATCGCGTTATGGTTATGTGTTTCCTTTGAAGAACACAAATCGTAAACTTTTATAGTTTCGACACGAAATAGACAAACGGATCGGCTAAAGTATTAAACCGTCACGGTGAGACCGTAATGGAAAATACTTAAGCAATAAGTTTCTAATATACTTGAAAGATTATAGTATTATTTCAATGAGGACTCTCCCCCGGAACATGTCAGTTTGACGATGTGTCCGAACTGGATAAACCGAATTTTGTTGGACATCATAAGGTTAATCGCGAGTCGCTCTGAGCTATCATTTCTTCAACGGATAAGCTTTAAACAGTGCAGAACTTATTTAGAATAAGGTTCCATTAAAATCTGTTTGACAGATTCATATTAGATATGAACAGGAAAGAAACCAGGTTTCTCAATCTTGATAATTTGGGAATGCTAGGCATATGTTTGGATGATACCAAACTAGAACCCAAATTGGATAAGTGCCTATTGTAGGTTATCCTAGGGATACCATAAGTATTATATTATACAACTCACAAGAGAACAATTAGATTGTTGCTCACCATGCGGTTTTCCTGAGAGGAATACCTATATGCAGTGGTAAGTGGGAGGATAGTATAACTCGATGAAAATCGGAGTGATACTGTTCCAGGCACCGAATTTTAATGGAACACAAATATAGTTCATCAAGGATGAAACTATACCAATAATCTTCGAATACACAAGAACCGTGTAAGTCGGAGAGAGTCAGAAAACAACCTGGGGTATGGGTTTCTGATCTCACCTCATAAAGATATCAATCTTATTGAGGTATACCAACTGACTACGTATGAGGAAGTGATACAAGGTATCGACTCCCTTATTATGGCAAAGTGCCATGAATCCGAAATGGATTCCATGTATATCAACTATGTTTTGATACTAGTTGATGTACCGCAAGGCATTGTGCCTATTGGTACTGTATAAGTCTTCAAGGAAGACATACATGGAAGGCAACATACCAACGTACTAAGCTAGGCTTGTAGCGGAAAGGTGTCGTTATCAACATTGTGTTGATTATGATTCAACCTTTTACCTGTTGCCATGGTAAATCCATTTGGATACTGCTGCATGTTTCATTTATGAAATATGTCAGCTTAACGGGAAAATCGCTTTCCTGAAAAGGAAACCTTTTGGAGGATATTTACAATATCCTGTCGGTTTTGTCGTACCTAAACTAGCAAACAAGTTTTGCAGGTTATTCGATCCATGTTTGGATTGAAGCAAGCATTAGGTTCTTGGAATTGTCGTTTTGATATAATCATAATTGTTTATGATTAATTCAAAACGAAAAGATTCTTGTGTATATAAGAGGGTTAGTATGAGCGCACTGACAATCCTTGTCCCATACAATAATGATTATATATGTCATTTCTTGGAAATGATATTCCCATAATAACTATCGGTGAAAGCTTGGCTTTCATAAAACTCTCCGAGAAATCATGCATTGAAAATGTACGTGAGCTGATGTCTCATACGCTTTGAGCATATGGATTCACAGACAGGCCAATCCGAGTGATAGTCACTGGATTGATATTAAGAACATCCGTTAGTTTCTTAGAGAACTAAGGATGATGTCTTAATCTGTGGAGATGGAGAACTTGAAGTGACTGGGATCACTACTGCAAGTTTCCTAAACTGATAAAAACGACTATAAGTCGCACAACGGTACTACAATGTTTGAATAACGGTACAGTGAGCTGGAAATCTTCCAAGCAAGGTACTGTTACTATATAAACAACAAATTCGGTTTATTCCTGCAGCTGAGGCAGCAATAGAAGCTATTTGGGTCGATAATAAATCTAATTAGATAAGATATTGTTCTGTTAGTAGCTGAGCTAGGCTTCAGCACAGACTAAAGAATTAATGGTCTCATCAACGATCCAAATACATACTTCGATAATCATCTGATTCGTTCAGATCATACATCGTAGCGATGTGATGATCGAATAAATCGCATCAGATGATAATCATGCAAATCCGCTGACGAAAGCATTTTCTCAGCAATTTGAGCCAACCGTACATAGTTCGGGTGTCAGACACTCGAGTGACTGGCAATAGGCCAAGTGGGAGATTGTTGGACAATTATGACCCATAGCGTCATTATTTGTACAGATCATGGTGTTGTTGTACAAATTAACTATGTGACAAAGGAGATTGCACTCTTATCATTTGTGATTAGATCACCAAGATATATAAATGATATGAGGTCCTTATGATTTGTTCCTGGATTGAGAATGATATGAGACAGTATCAGTCCACGAAGGATAAATCATTAAATATCCCTAGTCAGAGTATATCGAGATTGGACATCGATAAATGCGTAAAAGACTAGTATTACACTTGTGAGCGTTGTAAGGGCACAACATCATAGTTCTCATATATTTGGGTATAAGATCCTCATGCAAGTGTAATAGGAGGTTGTGTTTTACCGATGGTACGAGAAACAGCTTCGCTCTGGATAGACCCCCTCGGAATTCCATTGGTAGTATGACTATGTGTCTATGGAAGTCTGAAATCATGGTAGGTGTATTTGGTCTAAACCTGAGACTTGCACCGCTAATACTTGCGACAATCAATATACTTTGGTTACGGTCATCTAGGGCTTTAACAGGTTCTGTGTACGCCTATGCTGGGAATATTGATAATCGTAGTGTTGTGTTGGGTGTGATGTCAAGACGAAGGTATCACTCCAGTCATAGTGGAGATGATGGTCACGTAGGATACGGTACTAGTACTCTTAAGTACTGCAGTCATTGGGATAATATGACTAGGTCATAGTTATCCGATTATATAGACTAGTTACCAGACATCCGACATGTGCTTCGTACGGGGCAGACACAATTCCAGCCCCAGGCCTAGGACGTGATCATCTGATACTGGATCGACATACGTAATACTACGTATACTACGCCTGATATAGATCATTTATTCATGTAAGGATATTTCTGGAGAATTGGGTAGGCATGGCGCTTTGCTCGAAGCCAACCTTGTCTTTTAAATCGGTACAAACGTAGTACTAGGTACTTACGTGTCCGGATAATCCGACGACCGAATTTACTACCAACATATCCGGGGATCTCATGGGTCGCTTCCCGAAGATTCACCGATGACGTATGACTCCTACTTTTATTAATCTGGGATTAATGAGAAGAGAGAGAAAATTAATCTGGGATTAATTACATAAATATTTTATCTGGGATAAAATATCATTTAAAGAGAGATAACAATTAATTTGGAATTAATCGATAAATTAATATATTCCATATATTAAACGAAATTGGATTTCGACGCGGAATTAAAATTAGATTTTAATTCGGGCGAACGAGTTAATTTAGATTTAATTCGTTAGCGACGTAAATAGTGATTTCACTAGGCGTAATCATTTAATTATGACGGAACGGAAAATTCGTTAATTTAGAATTAGCGAACCCGAGCCCGAGATTATTTGCGAGCTCATTCGCATTTCGAATTCGAGTGCGGTACGCAAGTCAAATCAAGCGTCAAATCGCTAGTCGCATCTAGTGTCACATCATTCGTCAATCAAGTGATAGATGTCTTTCACTTTGAGTGATTGACGCCAGTCACTATTCACTGATTGATGGAGTTGATGTGAGTGGTTGGAGCTTTAAAAGCTTGACTTTTGGAAAGGGAAAAATGGGTAATTAATTTTGGAAATTAATTATGTGTATTAGATACACTTTTTGGCAAACAAAAACACACAACGCTCTTCTCTTTCTTCTTATCTCTCTCACGCCCATGGAGGGCTTTTTCTCTTCTAGTTTCAGCTCCAAAACCGTGAGCTAGAGGGAAGCAAAGTGGGATTTTTGTGGCAAAAATCATAAGAGCTAGCACTCCGAGAGACATGCGAATGTGTTAGGGAAGTCCACCCATGAGCCTGGAATCGTTTGATGAAGCTTGGAGCTTGGATTCTTGAAGATAGAAGCCGATTCTTAGAGGAACCAGAAGCTCACTGCCGACCAGTCCATGGAGGCAGAAAAGTATTTTGTGTTGCCTCGCGCGTCGCTCAACCGATCGATGTGAGTATTCTGCAACTCCCTCGTTATATTCACTTTTGTTTCATGCTTTTTTAATGATCTTGGGACCTTAGCAAACACCAAGAATCCCCGGATATGTTGGCAGTAAATTCGGTCGTCGGACTATCCGAACACGTAAGTACCTAGTACTACGTTTGTACCGATTTCAAGACAAGGTTGGCTTCTAGCAAAGCGCCATGCCTACCCAATTCTCCAAAAATATCCTTACAGGAATATAAGATCTATATCAGGCGTAGTATACGTAGTATTGCGTATTTCGATCCAGTATCAGATGATCACATGCAAGGCATGGGGATGGTACAGTGTCTGCCCCATATGAAGCATATATCGGATTACGAGCAACTAGTCTCTTTATTATCGGATAATCATGACCAAGTCATATTATCCCGATGGTTGCAACCCTTTAGAGAACCAGTTCTGTATCCATACGCGATCATCATCTCCATATGACTGTAGTGATACTTCCGTCTTGACATCACACCCAACATACTACGATTCTCAATATACCCAGCAGAGGTATGCACAGAACCTGTTAAATCCTTGGACGACCAAAACCAAAGTATATTGATTGTCGCAAGTATTAGCGGTGCAAGTCTCAAGTTAAGACCGAATACACCTACCCTGATTTCGGACTTCCATAGACACATAGTCATACTACCAATGGAATTCTGAGGGGGTCTATCCAAAGCGAAGCTGTTTCCCGTACCATCGGTAAAAACACACCTCCTATTACACTTGCATGAGTATCATATACCCAAATATATGAGAACTATGACGTTTGTGCCCTCACAACGTGCACAAGTGTAATACTAGTCTTTTACGTATTTATCGATGTCCAATCTCGATAATACTCTGACTATGGATATTTAAAAATTTTCCTTCATGGACTGATACTGTCTCATATCATTCCCAATCCAGGAACAAATCATAAGGACCTCCTATCATTTATACATCTTGGTGATCTAATCACAAATGATAAGAGTACAATCTCTTTTGTCACATAGTTAATTTGTACAACAACACCATGATTTGTACAAATAGTGAAGCTATGGGTCATAATTGTCCAATAATCTCCCACTTGGCCTATAGCCAGTCACTCGAGTGTCTAACACCCGAACTATGTACGGTTGGCTCAAATTGCTGAGAAAAGGCTTTCGTCAGCGGATTTGCATGATTATCATCTAATGCGATTAATTCGATCATCACATCGCCACGATGTTTGATCCGAACGAATCAGATGAATATCGAAGTATGTATCTGGATCGTTGATGAGACCATTAATTCATTAGATTACGTTGTAGCCTAGCTCAGCTACTAACAGAATTATATCTAATCTAATTAGATTTATTATCGACGCAGAAGGCTTCTATTGCTGCCTCAGCTACAGCAATAACCCGTATTTGTTGTTTATTCGGTAACAGAATCTTGCTTGGAAGATTTCCAGCTCACTGTTCCGTTATTCAAACTTTATAGTACTGTTGTTTGACTTTTAGTCTTCTTTATCGGTTAGGAAACTTGCAGCAGTGATCCCAGTCACTGCAAGTTTTCCATCTCCTTAGTATGAAATAGCATCCTTAGTTCTCTAAGATACTAATGGATGTTCTTAATATCAATCCAGTGACTATCACTTGGATTGGCCTGTTTGTGACTCCATATGCTCAAAGCGTATGAGACACCAGGTCGCGTACATTTTTCAATGTACGAAATCTCGGAGAGTTTTCTCGAAAGCCAAGCTTTCACCGATTGTTTTTATGGGAATTTCATTTCCAAGAAATGACATGTTATCATTATTTATAGGACAGCCACTGTCAGTGCGCTCCCAATAACCCTCTTATATACACAAGAATCATTTCATTTTGAATTAAATCATAAACTATTATGATTACATCAAAACGATAATTCCAAGAACCTAATGTTTGCTTCAATCCAAACATGGATCGAATAACCTGCAAACCTTGTTTGCTAGTTCTGGTACGACAAAACCGACAGGATGTTTTAAACATCCTCCAAAAGGTTTCCTTTTCAGGAAAGTGATTTTCCCGTTAAGCTGTCATATTTCATAAATGAAACATGCAGCTTTTGCAAGCATTATCCAAATGGATTTACCGTGGCAACAGGTAAAAGGTTGAATCGAAATCAACATAATGTTGATAACGATACATTTCCGCTAAAAGCCTAGCTTTATACGTTGGTGTGTTGCCTTCCATGTATGTCTTCCTTGAAGACTTATATAGTACCAATAGGCACAATACCTTGCGGTACATCAACTAGTATCCAAACTAAGTTGATATACATGGAATCCATTTCGGATTAATGGCACTTTGAAATATTAGGGAGTCGATACCTTGTATCACTTCCTCATACGTAGTCTGTTGGTGTTCCTCAAAAGATAAACATCTTTATGAGGTGAGATCAGAAACCCATACCCCAGGTTGTTTTCTGACTCTCTCCGACATATGCGGTTCTTGTGTATTCGAAGATTACTGGTTTACTTTCATCCTTGATGAACTATTTGTGTTCCATTAGGAATCGGTGCCTTGAATATTATTACTCTGATTTTCATCGAGTTTTACTATCCTCCCACTTACCACTGAATATCGATATTCCTCTTAGGAAAACCGCATGGTGAGCAACAATTAAATTGTTCTCTTGTGAGTAGTATAAGTACTATACTTTGGTATCCCTAGGATAACCTACAATTGGCACTTATCCAAATTGGGTTTTAGTTTGGTATCATCCAAACATATGGGTAGCATACCCAAATCTTCAGGAATGAGAAACCTGGTTTCTTTCCTGTTCATATCTAATATGAAGTATGTCAAACAGATTTTATGGAACCTTATTCTAAATAAGTTTTGCACTGTTTATGCATATCCGTTGAAGGAAATGGTAGCTCAGAGCGACTAATGATTAACCTTATCATGTCTAACAAAATTTGGTTACTCTGTTCGGACACACCGTCAAATTGACGTGTTCTGGGAGGAGTCCTCATTGAAAGAATACTATACTCTTTCAAGTATATTAGAAACTTATTGCTTAAGTATTTTCCATTACGGTCTTACCGTGACGGTTTAATACTTTAGTCGATCTATTTGTCTATTTCGTGTCGAAACTTTAAAAATTTTCGATTTGTGTTTCATAAGAAACACATAACCATAACGCGATGCCACATCCATAAAGGTCACGAAATATTCATATCCACCTCTAGCCTAGCTAGACATGGGCCCACTTGCTTCACTATGAACTAGGGCTAACAGATCGGTGGCTTTTGCACTTTTACCAAGTAAATGTGTTATAGGCATTTTGCCCAATAAACTAGATTCGTAGACTTTATTTGATTAGAATCAAATTTGTTCTAGTACCCACTCTTCGAAAGTATGGATATACGAGTCTTGTTTAATTGTTTCCCAGACAACAATGCCACAAATTAGTTTCTTCTGATCAAATCAGTTTGAGCTGTTTGTTTGTCATGTTATATGTTTGAGATTTTATTTATATTCAAAATATAAATGTTGTCATTCACATCTAATGTGTATATCTCAATATCATCTTTATAAAATAAAACACTTTAGTGTTCTAGAATATAAAGGTTCACCCGCAGCGGGTTAAACACTGATATAAAGATAATGTTTCTAGTCAAACTAGTTACATTATAACAGTTTCCTAATTTAGGTACACACCCGAAGGTAGTTCTTAAATTTAGATATCTACGGTTAAAACAGCGACTTTCGTCCTGTTTCCAATTCGCAGATAAATCTCGACTGAAGTCAGTATCCTACTCATAGTAGATTCTGAACACCAGTGCATATTTATGTATCACACTAAGTATTTAAAATATAATTTTAATACTAGTAATGAACATAATGATGACAATCATATTTGAAGTCAGAGCCTTGCTCGTCTTCAATTCCTTCATGTCTGCTTTGTTCAAACGGCAGTCACGCTTCCGAGATCCCGTTTGCCACAATTTAGGCAGATATTTTGGGATATGTCATTTCTCTTCCCAGAAGATTATAATGATTTTGCCTTTGCCCTTTTCCACGTTCCAGAAGCCTTTCGGCCTAGCCTTGGCATTCTGGAATGTCGAAGTAAGGTGCGTCTTGCGCTACTTGCCTAATTGCAAACTTTGACTTTGTCTCCTTGAGAATAGCCATTAACTCTCCAAGAGTTATTATTGCAATTTAGTACTTCTAAAATCAAAGTATAGATTTATGAAGATCCTTCAATTTCAATATCATACTGTAAGGATCTAACCCTTAGTTCTGACAAAGAAATTAAGAAGTGTACTGCGACAAGCTAAATGGATTAAGCATTAAAGTTATCATCACATGAATCTTCCAAAGATCATGCTCTACTATTTGCTTAACTCCGGGCTTAGGCCTAATATGTTATTTTATAAAATAAAGTAACTTATTAGTTTCTAGGACCATCCTGAAATTATTCCCAATTTGAAAAATTAAACCATTTAAATTCATTTTCCCTAGGATTATGTTTTAAATGTCAATCTTTCAATTTTATCTTGATTCTAATAGTCCAACTATTTAATAAAAAATTTAGGTACTATTTATTATAATGATTACTATAGTCCAACTATATGATCAATTATAATTGAATTGTTTGAATACTGTCCAACTGTTAATTAAAACAACGTTTAAATATTAGTCCATCTAACATTTAATTTATTTGATGAATGATATTTGTTTGAGCGCGTATGGCAAGTAATTAAACGAATATTGCAATTCATTCTTTCTTCTTGCCTCCCACTATTTTTCGGCGAGCCTCTAACCCTCTATCGAGTACTCGAGAAACTGTGTTTCCTAGCGGGCTAGGATCCCGTTAAATGTCACACAATCTTGACTTTGGCCAACAAATTGTATGATAATTAACTAGGTAGATCTCTAAGATCAATTGGATCCAATCCAATTCCTAGATCCAAAATGGGACATCCAAGTCCGAAACATATATCTTATATATGCCAATATATCCAATATATTGCCTAACCTTTTTCCTCTGAATCAAGTAAGCCTTGGCTTTGGCACAACAAACTTAGTGATCCCAGTTAAGCGCGACCCATTGACCATGGAAAGCTTCGTAATCAATGTTGATGGACAAGAAGTGGTCTTGACTTTGGCCAACAAACCACAACTTGAACAAGACACCGATATGGAACAAAGCTCTCGTGATTCAAATACATCCTCGATGGACAAAGGCCTTGACTTTGGCCAACAAGCCAATGCCAGTCTTAGATTTTGAGTAAGAATCACTCAATGGAAGGAAAAACGCTTAATATTTTGCGAGGGTTTTTCGAATGCAAATTGGCAACCAATTTCTTATCTTTGTTAAGGTCTCATCATCATACACCCTTAAACATGCATTCTAAATAGATAATAAAGCGCATATGAATAAAATAATAATGATATGCGGATGGATACTTTACCCAATGATCCTTGATCAAATCTCTCCATTTCTCTCTCCCGCTAGCACATGTATTTGCTTCTACCCGTTACACTACACTTCTAAAGAAACCTCATTTATATTGAGGGGAATAGGTGAGAAGAGAATACAAAGAATAATGAGGTAATAAGGCTAGACACGCAGGTCCAATTTAATAAATTCTAAATTTATTACAACAATTTCTAAAATTGCCTCACCCATCTAATATCCATCTGATATACATTATTCATGCATCACAACCATGTATTCACACAAGCATGTTATCAATCAATCTAATCTAATTAATTAATCTGATAATTAGTGATCATCCAATGTTCAAACAACGATTTGATTTTGCGCGAGTCAAACTCATTTTGTGAATAAGTACTCAATGTACGAATTCTCAAATTAAATTAAACTACAACAGTAAATCCAATTTAATATGTATTTAATACTAACTCATTATTCAATTCCAAATTAAATACTACACTTTATTAATAAACCTTTTACGATTTAAATTCCGAATTTTAATCGTTATGGGTCTCAAAGCCCGATTAACGTCCAACGTCAATTTAATTAATGTCCAATGGGTTTTTAATTAATTTCTTTAAGGCGTGGACTTTTGGTCAACTTGGGTCAAACCCAATAACCAAAGCCCAATCAAGGAGTTACCCCATAAGCCCAGAAAGCAATTTAGGCCCATTAGGCCCAATTAAATATATTAAGGTCCATTAGTCGCATTTGGGCTTTATGGAAGCGGTTTTGGGCCCAATTGGATCCAACCAATTTAGCCTAAACCCAACTTGATACAACCAAGCCCAATAAGCCCATTTACAACATTACAAGCCCAAATCCAATTTTAAACCCAAATAATTAAATTACAAAAATCCAATTTCACAATTTAATTACTCTAAGTGTATAGCATAATTAATTACCCAAATCAATATTTCCAAAACACAAATTAGTCTAATTAATCATGCTTCATCATTAAATCATCTCCAACACAACTTAACAAAAATCAAACCCAAACATGCTTCAAAGTCTCGGCTTTAATAGGGATTTTAATGTCCAATTCGGTTTTAATCCAATCAAATCCAATTCAACATTAAATCAACATTCCCGAATGATTCTAACTCATCCAATGAATCAAAAATCAAAATCCAAGACATTTAGGGTTCATGTAGGATTCGGCCAACCCTTACAATTTGGGGAAAAATGTTCCAAACACAATTTCTTGAAATTGATCCAATCAATCTTCAATTAAACATCATTTAAACATATTCAATCAAACAATTTAACCAAATCATGCTCAAAATCAATTTACCCAAATTTTAACACTAAGTCAAATTTCATGCTTTTACTCCGCTCTGATACCATTGTTGGAGTTCTACGGTCCCGAGGATCGAATAAAAAGCAAGAAATAAGTGCGAATAGAAATCGAGGAAGTTACGGAATACTTACATCGATCGGTTGAGCGACGCGGTGGACAAAAAAAATTGATTTTCTGCCTCCCACATGTCACGGCAGTGAGCTGCTGGTTTCCACCATTTTCGGCCATGTGAGGTCCTCCATCAAGCTCCAAGCTTTCTGATAAACTTTCATGCTCATGGGTGGACTTCCCTATCACATTCGCATGTCTCTCGGAGTGCTAGCTCTTGATGATTTTGCCACAAAATCACCATACTTTGCTTCCATTTTTCCTCATTGGCTCTCGGCAAACCAGAAGAAAAATTGCCCTTCCATGGCGCGTGAAAGAGAGATGAGTTTGGCTCTAAACCATAAAAGAAAGAGAGAGATGAGTTTGTGTAATTGTTAATTGATTTCTAAAATCAATTCAACATATACCAAATAATAAAATAACAATTAATGTCATTCAAGCTTTTAAAAAGCTTTCCATCAACTCACATCACTCATGAATAGTGACTGGTGTCAATCACTCAAAGTGATAGACATCTATCACTTGATTGATGAATGATGTGATGCTAGATGCGACTAGCGATTTGACGCTTGATTTGACTTGCGTGCCGCACTCGAATTCGAAATGTTAATGTGCTCGCAAACAATCCCGGGCTGGGGTTCGCTAATTCCAAATTAACGAATTTTTCGTTGCGACGCAATTAAATGATTATGCCTAGCGAAATCACTATTCATGTCGATAACGAATTAATTCTAAATTAAATCGTTCGCCCGAATTAAAATATAATTTTAATTCCGCGTCAAAATCTAATTTCGTATAATATATCGAATATATTATTTTTATCGATTAATTCCAAATTAATCGTTATCTCTCTTTAAATGATATTTTATCCCAGATAAAATATCTCCGTTATTAATCCAAGATTAATTTTCTCTCTCCTCTAATTAATCCCAGATTAATTAAAGTGTGAGTCATACGTCATCGGTGAATCTTTGGGAAGCGACCCATGAGATCCCCGGAAATATTGGCAGTAAATTCAGTCGTCGGACTATCCGAACACGTAAGTACCTAGTACTACGTTTGTACCGATTTACAAGACAAGGTTGGCTTCTAGAAAAGCGCCATGCCAACCCAATTCTCCAGAAATATCCTTACAGAAATATAATATCTATATCAGGCGTAGTATACGTAGTATTGCGTATTTCGATCCAATATCAGATGATCACATGCAAGGCCTGAGGCTGGTACAGTGTATGCCCCGTACGAAGCATATATCGGATTACGAGCAACTAGTCTCTTTATTATCGGATAATCATGACCAAGTCATATTATCCCGATGGTTGCAACCCTTTCGAGAACCAGTTCTGTATCCCTACGCGGTCATCATATCCATATGACTGGAGTGATACTTCCGTCTTGACATCACACCCAACACACTACGATTCTCAATGTACCCAGCAGAGGCGTACACAGAACCTGTTAAAGCCCTGGACGACCAAAACCAAAGTATATTGATTGTCACAAGTATTAGCGGTGCAAGTCTCAAGTTAAGACCAAATACACCTACCCTGATTTCGGACTTCCATAGACACATAGTCATACTACCAATGGAATTCTGAGGGGGTCTATCCAGAGCGAAGCAGTTTCCCATACCATCAGTAAAACACAACCTCCTATTACACTTACATGAGTATCCTATACCCAAATTTATGAGAACTATGTCGTTTGTGCCCTCACAGCGCATAAGTGTAATACTAGTCTTTTACGTATTTATCGATGTCCAATCTCAATAATACTCTGACTAGGGATATTTAATGATTTATCCTTCATGGACTGATACTGTCTCATATCATTCTCAATCCAGGAACAAATCATAAGGACCTCTTATCATTTATACATCTTGGTGATCTAATCACAAATGATAAGAGTGCAATCTCCTTTGTCACATAGTTAATTTGTACAACAACACCATGATCTGTACAAATAGTGACGCTATGGGTCATAATTGTCCAACAGGAGAAGCATGCTTTATTCTATGAATAAAGATCTACTGGGATAGATCTAGAAAGCTGCTGACAACCCTCTCATATTTCGTATGTTTTTGAAATGTATGTGACCTGATGTCTCATATGTTTTGACCATATGAAGACGCTATAAGGCCAATCCATTTGTTGGTCATTGGATTGAAGTAAGAACATCCTTGAGTATCTTGGACGAACTAAGGGTGCTTTCTTAAGCTATGGAGAATGAGAACTTGAAGTGACTAGGTTCACCACTACAAGTTTCCAAAACCGACAAAGACGACTTTAAGTCACAATAAGGGTAGATATTTAGTTTGAATAACGGAACAGTGAGCTGGAAATCTTCCAAGCAAGATATTGTTGCCGAATAAATAACAAAAGCGAAACATTGATGCAACTGAGGCAGCAAAAGAAGCATTTTGGATCTACATAATCCTGATTGGATTAGGTATAGTTTTGTTAGCAGCTGAGCTAGGCTACAACACAGGCTAAAGAATCACGGTCTCATCAACGATTTAAGTATGTACTTCAACCATTTCATCTGATTCATAAGATCATACATCGTGGCGATGTGATGATCGACTAAAACACATCAGATGATAACCTTGCATATCCGCTGACGAAAGCTATTTCTCAGCAGAAGTTTGAGCGATCTGTACATAGTTCAGGTGTAGGACACTTGAGTGATTGGCTATAGGCCAAGTGGGAGATTGTTGGACAATTATGACCAATAGCATCACTGTTTGTACAGAACATGGTGTTGTGTAAAAATAACTATGTGACAAATGAAATTACTCTTTTATCATTGTAATTGGATTACCGGAATATATAAATGATAAAATTCCATATGATTAATACCAGATTAATAAGATCTGAGACAATATTAATCCACGTAAGGTTTAATCATTAAATATCCCTAGTCATAGTATTATCGAGACTGGACATCGATAATGCGGAATAGACTAGTATTACACTTATGTGTGTTATGGAAGCTTAACAGTATAATTCTCATATATTTGGGTATTGGATACTCATGCAAGTGTAATAGAAGGTTCTGTTTACTGATGGTACAGAAACAGCTTCGCTCTGGATAGAACCATCGGAATCCCATTGGTAGTATGACTATGTGTCTATGGGAATCCGAATCAGGGGTAGGTGTATTTGGTCTTAACCTGAGACTTATATCGCTACTACTTGCGACAATTAGTATACTTTGGTTTTGGTCGTTCGGGGCTTTAACAAGTTCTGTGTATGCCTCTTCTGGTATACTGAGAATCATAGTGTATGGGTGTGATGTCAAGATGGAAGTATCACTTTAGTCATATGGAGATGATGATCACGTAGGATACAGAACTAGTACTCTTAAGTACTGCAGTCATCAGGATAATATGACTAGGTCATGATTATCCGATTATAGAGACTAGTTACCAGAGATCCGATATGTGCTTCGTACGGGGCAGACACAATTCCAGCCTCAGGCCAAGCATGTGACATCCGATACTGGATCTTAATATGCAATACTACGTATACTACGCCTGACAAAGATTACATATTCCTTTAAAGAATATTTCTGGAGAATTGGGTAGGCACGGTGCTTTGCTAGAAGCCAACCATGTCTTGTAAATCGGTAAAAATGTGGTACGGGGTACGCACATATTCGGATAGTCCGATAACCGGATTTACTGCCAACATATCCAGAGATCTCATGGGTCGCTTCCTGAAGATGCACCAATGAAGTATGACTCGAACAAATTAATCTAGGATTAATTATGAGAAAGAAAATTAATCTAGGATTAATTGCGGAAAGAATTTATCAGGGATAAAATTCAAATAGAAGAGAGAGAACGATTAATTTGGAATTAATCGATAAAATAATATATTCGATATATTAAATAAATTAGATTTCATAACGGAATTAAAATTGGATTTTAATTCGGGCGAACGAATTAATTTAGAATTAATTCGCAAGCGACTTTAATAGTAATTTTGCTATGCATAATTATTTAATTAAATTTGATTTAATTAAGTCGCAACGGAAAATTCGTTAATTTGGAATTAACAAACCGGATCCCCGAATGTGTTTGCGGGCCCACTCGGATTTTGAATTAAAGTGGGGCCCACAAGTCACATCACCTAGTCAACTTTATCAACTTTTGGTTGGTGGGAATTTTGGTTGCTTGAAATATGCACAACTTGATTTGTGATTGACTTTTTCCTAATTTTGAATTTGGTAATGGTAATTATTTTTTTGTAAATGATATAGACAAATCACAAAATCAAACACAACACTCTCTCTCATTTTTACTTCACTTGGGCGTGAACTACCTTCCATTTTTTTCTCTTTTGGGCGTGAACCTAGGGTTATTGTTTCTTGATTTTTGATTCAAAAATCTTAACTGCTAGCACACAAAATGGGTCATTCAAAGGTGTTAGGGAAACCTATCCAAGAGTTTGGAATTCTAAGTTCAAGCTTGGAGCTAAACCCTTCATACAAAGAGGAGCTTAGAGCACAACTCAAAGGAGCAAAATTTTTGTTATCTCTACATCCAATTGCCGATCAATGTGAGTACTTTTTCCGCAACTTACTTTGATTATTCACACAAATTTTATGCTTAATTGATCTTGGACTTGTTCTTAGAGAACTCAACAGATCGATCCCCACCCTCCCAACCTTTTATAGATCGTGACAGCATAGATGGACCATGATATTCACCTCAAAGTTTTCCTATAAAACAGATAAACCTATGAAGGATATCAACCTCTATATTACAGAAGTTTCAGGCATAAAATGAAGAAGGACAAAAGATGAAAAGAACATTAACCATAAGATTTGAAAGAAGAACCGTCAAGGTGAGATGGCAATATAAGAAAAATACTTTGTAGCTCTCAGCATTGGATTAGAACCAAAGTTCTATTATGTTTTGACTCTTGTGATCCATGAGAAGTAGCTAGCCATAATTTTAGTTAATTAAACCATCACGGGTTTGAGATAACCTTAACCTCAATGAAGAAATCCTCAAGGTATAATATGCATAAATGGACTTTGGGTAAAGCTAATATTTATAAGTAATGCAACCAGGCATAAAGAACAAGTCATGTGAAAGACAGTAACTGAACTGTGCTAGTAAAGTAATCAATGTGAAAAAGAGTAAACCAGATTAGTATAACCAGTATTAGCATAATAATAAGAACATAGATTTAATATAAATGTGTATATAATCAGGCTTAGTATAGATATTTTGCCTCAGAATTCCTTAGCCAATCAAGAAGAATCACCAGAAAAAGAGAACTACCCTGATATAATGTCATAAATAAGAGAAACATTAGTGGACATTAAGAGTACTTGGAAAGGTTAGTTATAATTTATGAAGACCAAAACCCATAGATAGTCATAAATGTAAGGACTCGAAAGAGAAAGCTTATAAATAAAGAAGTTTTAGTGAGGTGGAAAACTGAGAGTCAAGTAATTGGTTAAGACAATAATAAATCTTAAGACAAGGTATATCTTAGAATAGCTGAAGAACACGAAGTATACACAGGTCAAGAGAAAGTAAGGGTTATTGGTTAGAACATAAAGTACTATGGGAATACTTAAACATGAAAGTAATAGAAGTTCTTAAGGATATTTAAAAGTTATTGTTGTCATGGCAAGAGGTGTTAAGGGGGATGTAAATGAAAATGGAACTAAGATAAGTAAGAGGACAGACTACGAATATGGTATAATTTTGAAAATGAAAACTCGTGAAGATACATGGAGATAAAAGATGTTGAATATTGCTGGAATTTTTAGAAAATAAAGTTCTGTGAAGTATAAGAGATAGGGGTAGTATGATGATAAATGTATAGTATTGAGTAGAGGATCATGGATTAAGATTAAGGAATTACTTTTCAATTAGGAACTCAAGATATTATTCATTAATGCCCATGAACTTTGGAGTAGTAGGCACAAGTATGACAAAAGATTTCCAGAGGTTTTAGTTTTAAGATCTAGAACAAAAGACCAGAAGGAAAATTAGAAAGATAAGGATAGTCAGAGACACGTATATCCTTGACCAGGACTAATCTACGAGTTAAGTCCCAGAAAGGATTCGAGGACGAATCCTATTTAAGGGGGGAGAATTTGTAACGACCGGGAATCCCGACTACTATTACATCGTGAGACGAATATTATATAATATAATTATGGTTCAGCACATATGCATTTTTGGAACGACTTTGGGGATAATTGGTAGATTCCTCAAAATTCTGATACGAAACTGTATTATGTTCCACTCCAAACACCCATGGTATTTGGGCCGTAACGTTCTCATACGAACTCCGATTTTTATGAATTTATATCACCGAAAATCTGAGATCGAGACCTACAACTTTCAAGTTGAACAATTTTCCAAAATCAATTCTAAAATAGGAAAAACTGCAAGTCAAAATTCTAGATGAACAGTGCTCGAACTATCAAGATAATTCTTCAAGTTTCATAAAGTTTCTACATGTTCTTCAAAAATGAAAATTACAAATGGGCATAGTATAAAAAAGGGATATTATTTCTTCATCCTAAAAAAATGGGAATTTTGTAAAGAAATATAGAGGAGCGTGAGGAAGAAGAAAAAGAACAAAAAGAGGAAGAAGAAAGAGAAGAGAATGAAAAGAATAGAGAAAGAAGAGGAAATAAAAAATAGAGAAAATGCTTAACAATCATGGGAAACTTAGAAGATGAAGGAAACAACAAGGAAGGAGGTAATACCCACTTTACCCAAAACTTGGTTTGTTGGATTTTGAGAATATGATGATGGAATAAGATTATTAGCATGTTAAGAATTGTATTTTGGTAGGAAAAGAAATTGATGATAGAACTATATGTTAAAATTTTGAGAACCTTAAGAATTTAGTTAAAAAAAAAACACAAGGGAAGTAAGATTAAAGGATTGTTGAGTATGATAGTTTGTGTAATAAGTTTGATATAGAAGTGTTGGTGATTCATTTGGTGTAAGATAGGCTTTAAAAAGTAAGTTAGAATCCTGGAAAAAGGGTCAGCGTCGCGACGCACAGGGTTCGCGTCACGATGCGTACTGGGGAATTCATGAGATTCATTTCTGGAATGGTTGTATCGCGATGCGTAAGGACTTATGTCACGACGTGACCTGGAAAAATTTCAAGAATCCTTTCTAGAATGGTGCGCGTCGCGACGCCCAAGGCTTTGTCGTGACACAAGACCTTAACTTCCCCAAATCAATTTTAAACCATTCCCGTTTCACCCTAGCATGTTAGAGACCACCATAAGGGTCTCGTATTAGCTCGTATACATATATTACATCTTGATATAAGTATGATACCTATCGGAGTGATAGCAACCACTTAAAATAAGTAAATTTAGCCTGATTCAGTGGTACGTTTCTTAGTCTATTTCTAATTTAGTTATCAAATGTAGATCATCGCAAGAACCTGAGTTTTTCTCAGCAAGCGAGTAATAGCAGCTGATGACTGGTAAATCTATCACTATTTCCCACTCATTTAACCTAATATTTTGTATAGTTTCTTGAGTTTTGTGAATATTTTGATGTGTTTTGTGTTATTTTGTAGATAAATAAAGTTCAGGACATTCTGGAGGTGATTTGGAACAAAACAGTGAAAATTGGAAAAAGGGGCATTTTGGTAATTTTGGCACTTCGCGACGCGCAGCCCTTCGCGTCGCGACTCCTAACATGCACCAGAGCTGCTAACATGCGCCGGGTCAACGGGTCTGAATTTGAGAAGTTTGACTTTGATAACGTGCGCCATGCCACGTGTCACCATCACAGCCAATATGCTAACGTACGTCGTGCCATGTGTCATCATCCTATGGTGCCAACAATCACCATTGCCACGTGTGCCACGTGTCACTCCACATCAGCGTCCACATCATCAGTTGATTGAGTCAACTTGCCACCTCACAGCCACGTCATCATCAACCAATCACGCCTTGCCACGTGTTGCAATCCTATGGTGCCGACAGTTGCCATCACCACGTCAGCATAATAATTGAGTTGTTAGCCGCCTCACCACGTGTCGTCTTATCTTCTTATCCGAATTTCCATGTGTCAAGCCCTCAGCGTGCCACGCCTAACTGTTCTGGTGTCGCGACGCTATAACCTTTGGCGTCGCAATGCGGGAGGCCTACCGGGGTCTATAAATTGAGCTCGAGATTTCAGTTTTAGATGTACCATTCTCTCTCATTTCTTTGATGTAAATAGGGAGTTTCTCTCTCTAGTTTCTTTTAATTTAAGTTTTGTAATTAATTTTAATTACTTTTTGTAATAATAGTGTTTTACTTTCTTTACTTTTTACAGTTTTTACTATTTACCATGAGGAGGTAACTTCCCCCTGCTAAGGTGAAAGGTAATTCTTTTACTATTACTATTTAGATTAATCTCCCTTAAAAATAAAATATTCACTATTTAAAATTTGACTTAAAAAGGATACCGCATATTGGTCGGTTGATAATTTATTTTAATCTGTTTAAACCTGAATCAAGGATATCGCCAGATTGGTCGGTTGGTAATTTATTTTAATCTGGTTTAAACCTGAATAATCAAGGATACCGCCAGATTGGTCGGTTGGTAATTTTTTGGTTCCGCCTTTATGGCTGGATTATGGACAAATATTACCGCTTTAATGGCTAGTTGGACTTAATTTGACTTAATCAGGTTACCGCCAATATGGTTGGTTGGTAATATTATCACAAGTTTATATATTATTTTATGGGAGATATCTAAAATACTAAATAGTAAAAGTAATTTCTTTTACCTTAGCATTTCATTTTTTTTATTTTACTTTTCAATTTCTACTTTACCGTATTTTTACTTTTGGCATTTTTACTTTATGTCTTTTATTTTACTAGCCCTAGTTATGTGTTGTAACTAAATTAGTTATCTAAGGTTGTGATGAAAATTATATCACCGGTTTATAAGGGGTTAGATTATAGTTTGGGTAATATAAAGATTTATTTATTGAGTCTTAATCTTAATGCTTTTTATTAATGGCCACTAATAAAATTGACTAGGTAAACTTAAAATGAACTAGACATAGGGATTTTAAGTTTAAAACCTTAGACTCAATAGCCCACGATCTTCCTTGAGGATAGATAACCCTTTAATAGATTTCCTTACAGGATAGGAATATACCTGTCAGGCGGGGGTAGCCAAATTGGAACTTAATCTTAATGAATTCAGATAATTTTGTTGACATAGACATATGGTTCAATTGGGTTATACTGGATTTGTAGTTGACCATCAGAATAGGCTTTTACATAATTTAGTGTTCCAGGTTAATAAATCAATATTTCACCCAACTATATGATAACCACTTCATCTTTAAATAATATTGGAATAAATCACAACCCTAGATAGTTTTTAATATTGAATTTTCTTAAAACCTACTTTCGAACAATTTTATTTACTTGCTTTTAAATTTAGAATCATCACCATTTCAAATCAATCAATCAACCTGTTATATACTAGTAATCATTTGACCTCATAAAATTAATAGCTTAGGTATTAAGTCTTCGTGGGATCGATACTTTTTATACTACTTGAACGATACGTACGCTTGCGTTATACGTGTGTGTTTACGCCGGTCAAGTTTTTGGCGCCGTTGCCGGGGACTTATTTATCTTTTATTATTAGTTTAGAGGTTAGATACTTTTACTTGTATCTAATTTCTTTTTACTTATTGTTGTTGTTTTCTTGTGTTTCAGGTTCTCAGAACTTCATGAGACGAACCAGAAGCTTTGAACTCAGACCGTTTGACCCGGAAACTGAAAGAACCATCAGACAGTTGAGAATGGAAAGGCGAGAAAGAGAGAGAGGCCAAGAAACAATTGTTAACATGAACCTGAACCTTTGGAGGTTGCACCACCGATTCCCATTCGAGACAGAACTATTCCGGTGGTTGACAGACTCATTTCTTGTATTGTACTTCCTCCCTTACCAGCAAATGGAGGTGACATCAAAACTTGCATTCAGATGATTCAGCAGTCAGTTCAGTTTTGGGGGAATGCAACTGAAGATCCTAATGCCCACATCAGCAACTTCCTGGAAGTTTACGGCACTTTCAATTACAACCGAGAAGCTGAAGAAGCAATGAGATTGCGTGTTTTCCCATACTCATGAAGGACATAGCTAATGCTTGGCTACATTCACTACCAGCAGGTTCTATCACAACTTGGAACACTTTAGCCACCAAATTTCTTGTAAAGTACTTTCCACCGGCCAGAACCGGAAAGCTGAGGAATGACATCACATCCTTTGTGCAACAAGACTCAGAAACTCTTTACGAAGCTTGGGAAAGGTACAAAGATTTGCTCCGGAAATGTCTTCATCATGAGATTCCAAAATGGCTTCAAGTCCAAACATTCTATAATGGACTTTCTGGAATAATGAGAACCACAATCGATGCTGCTGCTGGAGGAGCTTTAATGGCGAAAGGAGAAGATCAAGCCTGGGAACTAATCGAAGAAATGGTCAACAACAATTCCTTGTGGCCAACAGAAATGAGCATGATCCAAAGAATTACAGGAATTTATGAAAGTGGAGCCAATACAGTAGTCAATGCCAAGCTAGATCAGATATGCAAATTCATGGAGACTCTTACCACCGGATCCACAAGTTCACCATATGGAGGAACACCAGAACTAAACCAACTTGAAGAGACGGTGAATTATGTCAACAATTTCAACAGACAGGGGAACAATCCATATTCCAACACCTACAACCCAAGGTGGAGAAATCATCCTAATTTCTCATGGAGCAACAATTCAGGGAAAAAGAACTATCCACCACCTGGATTCCAGCAACAGAACAAAATCCAGGAGTTTGAAAAAGAACCAGAAATGAAAGAATGGATTACAGAGATGTTCAAAAAGCAACAAGCAGCATATGATGCTATATTTCAAAGCCAATTTGCTTCTATCAAAGCATTGGAGAATCAGATTGGACAACTGGCCAATGCTCAGAGTTACAGACCACCAGGAAATCTTCCCAGCAATACAGAACCAAATCCAAGGAACCGAGGGAAGGAGCAATGTCAAGCCATCACCTTGAAAAGTGGTACTGAAATCAACAAAGATGTTGGAATCAAGGCAACCATTGAAGATGTTCCAAAAGAAGCAGAGAACAGACAGGAAGGAAAAAGAAGCAAAGGAAAAAGAAGCAAATGAAAAAGAACATCCATTCCACCTCCACATTTTCCTCAACGACATCAGAAAAACAAACTGGACAAGCAGTTTGCTCGATTCCTGGTGGTGTTCAAAAAGCTTCACATCAACATTCCATTTGCAGAAGCCTTGGAAGAAATGCCCAGTTATGTCAAATTCATGAAAGACATTCTTTCACGAAAACGGAGATTGTGAGACTACGAAACAGTAGCATTAACAGAAGAATGCAGCGCCATCATTCAGAGGAAACTTCCCCCAAAGTTGAAAGATCCTGGCAGTTTCATTGTCCCATGCACTATTGGAGAACATTACATCGGTAAGGCTTTATGTGATTTAGGAGCCAGTGTTAATTTGATCATTTTTCTATTTACAGGAAACTGCAGATTGGAGAAGCAATGCCTACCTCAGTTTCATTGCAACTTGCTGACCGAACACTCGCATTTCCAAGAGGTGTTGTTGAAGATGTGCTGGTCAAAGTAGACAAACTAATTCTCCCAACAGATTTCATCATCCTTGACATGGAAGAGAAGACAAAGAAATACCTATCATTCTTGGGAGACCATTCTTGGCTACAGGTAAAACTGTGATTGATGTGCAAAAAGAAGAACTGACCATGAAAGTGCAGGACCAAGAAGTGACCTTTAATGTTTTCAAAGCCATGAAATTCCAGAGTGATGAAAAGGAAAAAGAAAAATGCTTCAGAGTTGATGTTGTTGGTAGTATCGTTCAAAATACTGAGCCAAATCCCACAGATACACTTGAAGCTTGCATCACCAACATGATTGACAGCGAGCTAGATGCTGAAATCCTGGAATGTATCAACTACTTTGACAAACCATTCCGATTCAAAGAAACACCACCAGTTGAAAGCTTGGAACTGCCAAAGAAAGATCGAATCAAGCCTTCGATTGAAGAACCACCATAGTTGGAGCTGAAGTTACTTCCGAGTCATCTCAGGTATGCATTTCTTGGAAACTCTTCTGAATTACCTGTTATTATTTCTTCTTCACTAACATTGGAGCAGGAAGAAAATCTACTGAGAGTGTTACGAGAGCACAAGAAAACAATTGGCTGGACTATAGCAGACATTCGAGGCATTAGTCCATCATTTTGCATGCACAAGATCCTGATGAACGATGAGTACAAACCCACAGTGGAACATCAACGAAGACTCAATCCAATCATGGAGGAAGTCGTGAAGAAAGAAATCATCAAATGGTTAGATGCTGGCATCAATTACCCCATCTTAGACAGCAGTTAGGTAAGTCCTATGCAGTGTGTGCCGAAGAAAGGAGGAATTACTGTGGTTACCAATGAAAAGAACGAGCTAATCCCAACAAGAACGGTGGCTGGATGGAGAGTATGCATGGACCATAGGAAACTGAACAAAGCCATGAGAAATGACCATTTTCCGCTACCATTCATTGACCAGATCTTAGACAGACTGGCATGACATGAGTTCTATTGCTTTCTGGACGGATATTCAGGGTACAATCAGATTTCCATTGCACCAGAAGACCAGGAGAAAACTACCTTTACATGTCCCTATGGTATTTTTGCTTTCCGTAGGATGCCATTTGGATTATGTAATGCCCCTGCCACATTCCAGCGTTGCATGATGGCCATATTCTCAGACATGCTGGAGCAGAGTATGGAGGTTTTTATGGATGCCTTTTCTGTGTTTGGAGATTCTTTTGACCACTGTTTGCAAAATTTGGAACATGTGTTACAAAGGTGCGAAGATACAAACCTGGTACTCAACTGGGAGAAATGCCACTTCATGGTGTAGGAAGGCGTTGTTCTTGGACATCGGATCTCAAAAAAGGGGATTGAGGTAGACAAAGCAAAGATAGAGATAATTGAAAAACTACCTCCACCAACATCAGTAAAAGGTATTCGAAGTTTTCTTGGACATGCAGGTTTTTACAGGAGATTTATCAAAGACTTTTTCAAAATTGCAAAACCTCTTTGCAATATTCTGGAGAAGGATGTGCCTTTCAACTTCACCAAAGAATGCCAGAAAGCTTTTGAGATCTTAAAACAGAAGTTGGTCTCTGCCCCCATCATAGTAGCACCAGACTTGACCATTCCATTTGAATTGATGTGAGATGCTAGTGATTTTGCAGTATGTGCAGTTTTGGGACAACGTAAAGCAAAGATTTTCCACACTATTTATTATTCCAGCAGAACTCTGAATGAAGCTCAACTTAACTACACAACCACCGAAAAGGAGTTGCTCGTAGTTGTGTACGCTTTTGACAAATTCCGCTCCTATCTACTGGGTCCCAAAGTGGTGGTCTACACAGATCATTCAGCAATCAAATACTTGATCACGAAGAAAGATGCCAAACCCAGATTGATCCGTTGGATACTTCTTCTACAAGAATTTGACGTGGAGATTCGAGACAGGAAAAGGACATAGAATCAAGTGGCAGATCATATATCGAGGCTCGAGAATGAAGAAACAGCTGACAAAGATCTATCAATCAAAGAAAATTTTCCAGATGAACAGCTGTTTGCCATGAAACAACAGGAAGTCCTTTGGTATGTTGACTATGTCAACTACATTGTGTCAGGAAAATGGCTGTTGGAATGGACAACTCAGCAACGGAAGAAGTTCTTCTTCAAAGAAGTCAAGCATTATGTCTGGGATGAGCCGTACCTGTTCAAATGGTGTGCTGATCAATTATTGAGACGATGTGTTCCAAATGAGGAGGTCAACAGTGTTCTGCAGCATAGTCATTCATCACCATATGGCGGACAATTCAGCGGAAACAAAACTGCAGCCAAAGTCCTTCAATCAGGTTTGTTCTGGCCCACTCTTTTTAAAGATGCTTATCTTTTTGCTTTTCAATGTGACAGGTGCCAGAGAACGGGAAATATTCCAGGAGAAACGAATGACCGTTGCAAAACATTCTAGAAGTGGAAATATTCGATGTGTGGGGTATAGATTTCATGGGACCCTTTGTTCCATCATTCGGAAACCTGTACATCCTGGTTGCTGTAGACTACGTCTCCAAATGGGTTGAAGCAATTGCATTGCCATCCAATGATTCAAAAGTGGTGATCAAATTCCTGAAAAAAGAACATTTTCACTTGGTTCGGAACATCTCGTGCAATCATCAACGATGGTGGCTCACATTTCTGCAACAGATACTTCGATGCACTCCTATCCAAATACGGAGTTACTCACAAGTTTGCCACAGCTTACCATCCACAGTCAAATGGACAGGTTGAGGTTTCAAACAGGGAAATCAAAAGAATCTTAGAAAAACCATTGGATCAACAAGGAGGGACTGGTCAACAAAACTAGATGATGCATTATGAGCCTACCGGACAGCTTAGAAACACCCATTGGTATGTCCCCATATCGATTGGTGTTTGGGAAAGCGTGTCATCTGCCAGTTGAGCTTGAGCAAAAGGCGTACTGGGCACTGAAGAAGTTGAATTTTGATTCACAAGCTGCAGGAGAGAAACGACTTCATCAACTCAATGAATTGGAGGAATTTCACCTCACCTAGCTTATGAGAATGCCAAATTGTACAAGGAAAAGACCAAAAAATGGCATGACCGAAAAATAGTGCACAGACAGTTGGAACCAAGGCAGCAGGTGTTGTTGTACAACTCAAGGTTGAAACTTTTCCCTGGAAAGTTGAAATCTAGGTGGTCATGTCCTTTTGTGATCACTCAGGTTTTACCTTATGGAGCTGTTGAGTTACTGGATCCCAACACCAACAACACATTCAAGTTAACAGTCAGCGTGTCAAACACTACTGGGGAGAATCATTTGAGCGACAAAAAGAAAGTGTCACACTTTCAGATCCAGCCTAACGTTCAGGAAGTCACGTCTAGCTGATGAATTTAAACTTAGCGCTCGCAGGGAGGCAACCCATGCAATTTTTGTATATATTGTGATTTGGTGTGATTTAATTTTGTGTGTTTAGTTTTTGCAGTTTAAGTCATTTCATGATGGAAGAAGCTCTCACAAATCTTCAAAAGCAATTTCCTTCTCTCCCTCAAAAATCTCTGATGAAAGTTTACAAAGCTCGCTTGGAACGAATGAGGTTACTAACAATCCATGGTGTTCCTAATGACATTCGTTGGGTAATTGAAGCACGAGTCCGATTGGCAGGTGAGTCTTCTGACTCTTTTATTTCACATTTGCCTGGTTTTGGAAGAAGTACCTATGCAAAGAAACGTAGAGCTAAGCAAATGGGTGTTTGTTACAAATGTGCACGCTGGAATTGCAATACTCATTGTCGTTCTTTAGGAATGGTGTCTGATAATCGCGAAGACAAAATTAAATTCTTCAGGGATGGCTTGAGTAAGGAGTCTTTAGATGATATATCTTTGACTTTTGAGACGCATCCCAGTGGATATGTTCACATAGCCTTTCGCAAATTACATACACAATTTCAAAAAGAAAGACAACAGTTAAGTCTTGGGAATCTGACTAAAAAAGACCTTATTTGCCAATTTATAGGAAAATTAGATGGGAAGCTTGTCCCTGACGCATAGACGTTAATCAAGCTATAAGTTTTTGTAAATATTTTATCTCTTTGTCTTTTCCTAATAATTTTGTTTTGTTTTGTTGTTTTCTTTTATTTTCTATGACAGGATCCAGACCTTTTTGACTATCACGATTTATTTTACTGTTTAACTAATAATTGTCATTTGGCAGGTACTATTGCTATTATTTTACTCACCCTTTTCAGGTGTTATAAATTCAACTCATCATTGCACTTTTGAGGACATCCAGAGTAAAACATGGAAGCCACTTCAAGAAGATGAGTTGAAAACATCTGTGTGTTTTGCGGTAGTAGTGTTGGTACTAAACCACAATACGTAGAAGCAGCACATGAATTGGGTCGAGTCTTAGCTGCAAGGAATATGCACTTAATATATGGCGGAGGCAATCTTGGACTTATGGGGATCGTTTCAAAGGCCGCACAGAAGGAGGCAGTCACGTTTTGGGAATCATCCCAAAACCCTTGGTAGAAGCAAATCTTATTGAACCATCAAACGGAGAGGAACTGATCGTGCCTGGTATGTCTGAACGACTGGTAGAAATGATTAACCGTGTTGATGCTTTTATTGCTTTGCCAGGTGGCTTGGGGACATTGGAGGAAATTTTTATAGTATTATCTTGGGCAAACTGAACATACACCAGAAACCAATTGGGCTTTTAACGTTGATGGATTTTATGATTTTCTTTGTGTGTTTCTTGATGATGCCCGGAGAAAGGGATTCGTGTCAAAACCTTTAAAAGAATTCCTCTTTACTGCCAGAACTGCTACGGATCTAATAGACCAACTCTTAGCCTATGAACCACAAGTTGACCCTATCCTTTCAAAAATAAATTAGTCTGAAGACGATCGTGGTAAGAGGCATCGTGTTAATCTGGATCTTAACCTTTAATTTTTTTTGTAGAATTTCAGCTAACCAGGTATTTTCTTCTAAACTCTTCTTCTACTGTTTAAGACATTAGGGACAATGTCTCATTTAGGTTTGGGGGAGGGAATTAGTTGATTAGTACCTTGTTTTTAGTTTGTGTGTTGTTTTTATTTTTAATCCAAATTTTTTTCGAAAAATACAAACAAATTGAAAATTTTTCAAAAATTACAAAAATATTTTGCGTTTTTGTGTTTTTTTATTTTGACTAAAAGTGAAATTGGTAAGAGATAGCTGAGTAAGGAGTTTCCACTCATGAGACGTATCTCAAACCTATTCCGAAACAAGTTAATTTTTGTTTATTTCCTTTTAAATTATTTAATTTGTGAATTCTCCATAATACTGACTAAAATGGATCTTCATATGCTCAGTGGCAGGTATTATCAACATACATGGAAACATACAGACATGAGCTGTAATTGAAAAGTTTGTAATATTCAGTGCTCTAGTTTAATTTTAGGAAGCATCTCAAAAAGCAATGGAGTAAAAAAAAAAATCTGAGATCGGAGTTATTAAGTCTGTAAGGGTGTTTTAACACCTAGTGCCATAAAACCAACTGGTTTGGGAGTCATTAGCCCAAAGGTCGCTACATGGATCAAAGATGCTGCAAAAATATATATATATGAAGTCTGAGTAATTAAGTCTGTAGGGGTATCTTAACACCTGGTGCCCTAAAACCAACTGGTTTGGGAGCCACTGACCCAAAGCTCGCTACATAGACGGAAGGTATTGTATATAAATAAATAAAATTCAAAGAAAAAATCAGAAAAATGAGAAAACTATTCCATTGCTGCAGAAAGGTGTGAATTCTGATAAAACTTTCGAACAAAAATATTACTCTCTTATCAACTATACTTGTTATTGTTGTGGGCATAAATGAGTTGTTTAATATTTTGTTAGCTGTGTATATGGAGAATGGTAAATATAATCGGAGAATTTACTTATTCAGTAATTTAGAAAGAAAGAAAACAATTAGTAACTTGGAGTAGAAGTTTCACATGATTAATCACTAACATCTTTATTCTCTTTTCGCTTCTTTTTGCTTTTGTGTGCATTAGTTTCACTACCTTTTTACTTTTATAAATATTTGTGGGTATCATTGTTGTAAACCCTCACGAGACTACAACTCGTCCATTAGGGACATCTAGGGGTTTAAAGGCTTGTTCCATATGCTAAATGCAACCGTGATCCCTACGAAAGTGGCTTAGTTAAATTTTATTTTAAAGATGTTTATGTTATTTTATTCTATGTTTTGCTCGAGGACTAGCAAAATGTTAGGTTTGAGGGTGTGATGAGTGGTAAATCTATCACTATTTCCCACTCATTTAACCTAATATTTTGTATAGTTTCTTGAGTTTTGTGAATATTTTGATGTGTTTTGTGTTATTTTGTAGATAAATAAAGTTTCAGGACATTCTAGAGGTGATTTGAAGCAAAACAATGAAAATTGGAAAAATGGGCATTTTGGTAATTTTGACGCGTCGCGACGCCTAACATGCACCAGAGCTGCTAACGTGAGCCGGGTCAACGGGTCTGAATTTGAGAAGTTTGACTTTACTAACGTGGGCCGTGCCACGTGTCACAATCACAGCCGATATGCTAACGAGTGTAGTGCCACGTGTCATCATCCTACGGTGCCGACAATCACCATTGCCACGTGTGCCACGTGTCACTCCACATCAGCGTCCACATCATCAGTTGACTGAGTCAACTTGCCACCTCACTGCCACGTCATCATCAACCAATCACGCCTTGCCACGTGTCGCAATCCTATGGTGCTGACAGTTGCCATCGCAATGTCAGCGCCACATCAGCATAATAATTGAGTTGTTAGCCGCCTCGCCACGTGTCGCATTATCTTCTTATCTGAATTGCCACGTGTCAAGCCCTCAGCGTGCCACGCCTAACTGTTCTGGCGTCGAGATGCTATAACCCTTAGCGTCGCGACGCGGGAGGCCTACCAGGGTCTATAAATTGAGCTCGAGATTTCAGTTTTAGATGTACCATTCTCTCTCATTTCTTTGATGTAAATAGGGAGTTTCTCTCCCTAGTTTCTTTTAATTTAAGTTTTGTAATTAATTTTAATTACTTTTTGTAATAATAGTGTTTTACTTTCTTTACTTTTTACAGTTTTTACTATTTACCATGATGAGGTAACTTCCCCCTGCTAAGGTGAAAGGTAATTCTTTTACTATTACTATTTAGATTAATCTCCCTTAAAAATAAAATATTCACTATTTAAAATTTGACTTAAAAAGGATACCGCCATATTGGTCGGTTGGTAATTTATTTTAATCTGGTTTAAACCTGAATAATCAAGGATACCGCCAGATTGGTCGGTTGGTAATTTATTTTAATCTGGTTTAAACCTGAATAATCAAGGATACCGCCAGATTGGTCGGTTGGTAATTTAATTTTGGTTCCGCCTTTATGGCTGGATTATGGACAAATATTACCGCTTTAATGGCTGGTTGGACTTAATTTGACTTAATCAGGTTACCGCCAATATGGTTGGTTGGTAATATTATCACAAGTTTATATATGATTTTATGGGAGATATCTAAAATACTAAATAGTAAAAGTAATTTCTTTTACCTTAGCATTTCATTTTATTTTATTTTACTTTTCAATTTCTACTTTACCGCATTTTTACTTTTGGCATTTTTACTTTATGTCTTTTATTTTACTAGCCCTAGTTATGTGTTGTAACTAAATTAGTTATCTAGGGTTGTGATGAAATCTAATATCACCGGTTTATAAGGGGTTAGATTATAGTTTGGGTAATATAAAGATTTATTTATTGAGTCTTAATCTTAATGCTTTTTATTAAATGGCCACTAAAAAAATTGACTAGGTAAACTTAAAATGAACTAGACATAGGGATTTTAAGTTTAAAACCTTAGACTCAATAGCCCACGATCTTCCTTGAGGATAGATAACCCTTTAATAGATTTCCTTACAGGATAAGAATATACCTGTCAGGCGGGGGTAGCCAAATTGGAACTTAATCTTAATGAATTCAGATAATTTTTTTGTTGACATAGACATATGGTTCAATTGGGTTATACTGGATATTTGTAGTTGACCATCGGAATAGGCTTTTACATAATTTAGTGTTCCAGGTTAATAAATCAATATTTCACCCAACTATATGATAACCACTTCATCTTTAAATAATATTGGAATAAATCACAACCCTAGATAGTTTTTAATATTGAATTTTCTTAAAACCTACTTTCGAACAATTTTATTTACTTGCTTTTAAATTTAGAATCGTCACCATTTCAAATCAATCAATCAACCTGTTAGATACTAGTAATCATTTGACCTCATAAAATTAATAGCTTAGGTATTAAGTTTTCGTGGGATCGATACTTTTTATACTACTTGAACGATACGAACGCTTGCGTTATACGTGTGTGTTTACGCCGGTCAGCAGCCAGATTCCAACCAGTGAGTGGACATTTTCTTTTAAGTTGATTTTCACTTTGTTGTTGTTTATGTCAGACTTACTTTTCGCTTTTAGGGTATTAGCCAATTTTATTATGAGTTATATTTTGTTTAGCATGTTTTGAGAAATGAGTTAGAAAAGAAATATTTTCAAAACATGAGTTTTATGTTTTTCGGGGCATCGGTATGTAACTTATTACAGACATGGAATTGACGGATGACATATCCAAATGTTGAGGAATTGGGGGACAACGATATGTAACGCCCCCAGATACCCCTAGATCCTAGTTTCAGAGCTTGGAGGGTAGTATAGATCCACACCCTCAATTCTAGTTCAGTGGCTTGGGGGACGACGATATGTATGCCCTAAGACCTCTAGTTTCAGGGACAGAAGTGGCATGCTTTGGGGGACGGCCATACGTAATGCCCCAAAGTCATAGATTTGCACACCTGGATCTAGTTATGCATATTGGGCACCACAATACGTAACAACCCCATGCGTCAAGCTTTTGAGAGACAAATCAGTTTTCATATATCAGGTTTTTAGAAAATAGTTTTCAGAGAACAAGTGTGACAAAATAATATTATTAATCATATTAATAATATATATATATATATACACACATACATATGTGAGTATATAATTGGACTATCCAATTATATTTAATCTACTACAGTATATCAAGATAGCACGGGGACCAAATGGACCTACAGTTCCAAGCTCCAATAATCCAGGAATATTAATTAAACTCTTAATTAAATATTCTGAATTATTAACTTCGAGTTATTCGACTAAAAACTTGAATGTGCACTCTTGTTGCCGCAAAAAGCTAATATAAGCCGAACTATGTTGATGTCAATTGATATAGTCATTACATATAGATTGGCCCTTCAGATGTATCTCATAATTAGAGCCGGGTCATAATGTTCATTATACCTCTCTAATTATTTTTACCTTAAGTATCATTGATTCTCTAATGAACGATTTATTCATAACCATTATGAATATTAATCTTTCTATTTATAATAGAAAGACTTGAGTGCTCTAATCGTTCAAGTACTGAATCATCCCTTAAAGAATATACTCCTTTAGTTCTCGTAAGAATGAGTGAACTCTATATATATATAAAATGTCCCCAGCTATACACCAAACCATATCCCCAAAGTACGTAACTATTAGTCAGGATTGCTACACCAACCTCACCTTTGTAAATCAAAGAACAGGCCATGCTCTAAAAGAGGGGAAGATGAAAGACACGGTGGAGGGGATCGAGAGGCATCTAGTCACGGAACACGTCGTGCTCGGAGTTGCAGGCGTGAAAAGGTTCGCGGGAGACAACGCGAGGGCATTGATAACCATATGAAAGCTTGGTTTAGAAAGGAAATGAGAAAATGGGAATATAACTTGAAGGTGGATAAAGGAGATAGTCGGGACGAGGAGGTGGCATCTCATTTCACAGAAGAAATCTTGTCCGCTGAATTTCCTAGGCGGTTCACCATGCTTTCAATGAGCTCCTACAGGGGCCATACTGACCCTAAATCCCATATTGAAAGTGTTTTTTTTGCTGATGGAGGTTCAAGGAATGGTGGGAGAGGCCATATGCAGGGTGTTCCCTCTAACCCTGAGTGGGCCTACAATTCGTTGGTTTAGAAGCTTGACTCCGGGAAGATCGGCAGTTTCTCTCAGCTCAAGAAGTCCTTCGTCCGGCATTTCAAAGGAGCGTGTCCCAAAAAAGACAGTAGGAGAATTGAGGTTGATGAAGCAGGGGGACGATGAGCCCCTAAAGAACTTCATTGAAAGATACCACAATTTAGTGCTCAAGGTCGGGGCGTACGAGTCATCGGAAGCACTGGAAAGTCTCAAAGGGGCCCTTAGGGTGGGGAAGTTGTGGACTCACCTGAGGGTGCAGGACATCCTGGATTACGCCACTGCCCTGGAGTTGGCCAAGAAGTTTGTATTAATGGAAGAGGAAGATAAGGTCGCCCGGAAGGGGGGAAGTCAGAAAGAAACTGTGGTGAGGCCGGAGTTATCCCGGAGACCAGACAGAGACGTGAGAAAGCCATCTCCGAGAAAAAGGAGTTCAGACCAGTGCCTCTCAGCAATGCACCACAGGAAATGAGGGTTCAAACACAAGTAAATCATATGGCCGGAGGAGCAGGGTACACACCATTGAACAAGCCGATGGCTCAAATCGCGAATGAAATTCAAGGTAGGGGCCTTCTGATGGAGCCCGTTCTGAGGAAATATCTGGTGGAAATGAAGAGTGAGAAATATTATTGTGTGCATCATAACATGGGGGGACACTCAGCGGAAGGTTGTAAGGACCTGCGGGAACAGATGGAAAACCTAGCGCAGAATGGTAATCTGACTGAGTACATCGACCAGAGGGCCATGGTAGCCCGACAGCGGCAGGGGCATAGACAGATGTATACCATCGCTGGTGGGAGGACACTAGCCTGAGATTCGAACCGGTCAAGGAAGAACTACAGTCGGATCCGGGGATATGAGGTACTGGCGACAGAGCAGACTCCAGGGATTTATGGAGGTCGATCGGTCCCTATAATATTCACGGATGAAGATGCCCATGGGGTTAGTTTCCCCCAAAACGATGCCCTGATAGTCAAAGCAGTAATAGGAGGAGCTGAGGTAGATGTGATCTTGGTGGATCGGGGGATTACAGTCGATATAATCTCTAAGGAATACTTGGACGGCCTTGGCGTGGAATATGCCGCTATAACCCTGGACATGACTCCCTTCTATGGGTTTGGAGGGGCAGCAGTAGTGCCCTTGGGAAGGATACAACTGGCCAAGACGATCGGGACTTCCCCCCGCACCCGGACGATCATGATGGACTTCACAGTGGTGGACTGCATGAGCAGTTACCAGGTCATTGTGGGCCGGCCTTTCATGATGAAAACAAAGGCCGCCATATCGTGTTATTATTTGAAGCTGAAGTTTCCTACTCGAGCTGTGATCGGGATTGTATGTGGAAGTCAGAAGATAGCCAGTAGTTGTTTCGCCACTGTTTCTAAAGAGACTTTTTGTATTAAGAATGATAGCCGGAAGAAGAGATGAAGGGGAAATGAGGAGGAAACAGTTAACTCTCCAGATCCACAGTCCGATGAGTTTGCCCAATTGGGGGCAGCAGAGGAGTTGGAGTCAGTAGAACTCTTCGGCCCAGAAAAAGTCATAAATGTAGGAGCGGGTTTGGAGGAAAACCTGAAACAGGACCTTCTGAAGTTTTTGAAGCAGTATGCAGACATTTTAACTTGGGGGCATAGCGACATGCCCAGAATAGACCCCAAATTCATCAGCCATCGTTTAGCAGTGGATCCGGCTCACAAGCCGGTCAAGAAGAATATAAGAATATTCAATCAGGAACGTTGCGAGGCAGTAGGGGCCGAGATGGAAAAAATTTTAAAGGCTGATTTTATCAAAGAGGTGAAATACCCGGAGTGGGTATCAAACGTGGTTTTAGTGAAGAAACCTAGTGGGAAGTGGAGGATGTGTGTGGACTTCTCCGACCTTAACAAGGCATGCCCGAAGGATAGTTTCCCGCTTCCGAAGGTAGATCAGTTGGTAGATTCAACAGCGTGTCATAGGCTGCACAGTTTCATGGACGTCTTCTCAAGATAAAACCAGGTAAAAATACATCCCGAGGACGAGGAGAAAATAGCTTTCATCACAGATCGGGGGCTGTATTGTTATAAAGTGATGCCTTTCATTTTGAAGAATGATGGGGCTACATTTCATAGGTTGGTGAACAAAGTTTTTAAGCCCCTCATCGGTAAAACCATGCAAGTATATGTTGATGACATGATAACGATGACCAAGGAACCGGAGGGTCATTTGGCCGACTTCACGGGAACTTTTGAGCTGATAAGAAAGCATAGTATGAGGCTGAACCCAGAGAAGTGTGCATTCAGTGTAGCATCGGGAACGTTTTTGGGGTATATGGTAAGTGCACGAGGAATAGAGGCAAACCCACAGAAGATCCGAGCAATTCTGGAATTGAAATCTCCCAAGACAGTCAAAGAGGTGCAAAGCTTAACGGGCCGAGTGGCTGCACTAAACCGGTTCATATCCTGTGTAACCGAAAAATGTCATCCATTTTTCAATTTGATCAAGAAGGCCAAGAAGGATGTTAGTTGGATGGCAGAATCCGAGGAAGCCTTCGTACAGCTCAAACGGTACTTAGCTCAACCCCCGTTTTTTGCCAAACCGATCCCGGGTGAGACTTTATTCTTGTATTTAGCTGTTTCTAAACATGCTGTGAGCTCAGTGCTAGTGCAGGAGGCTGATAAGATCCAAAGGCCGATGTATTATATTAGCAAAGCCCTGCTGGATGTAGAGACAAGATACTCGGCCTATGAATTGGTGGCTCTGTCATTGGTTACGGCTACCCGGAAACTGCGGCCCTACTTCCAAGCTCATCCTATTAGGGTCTACACTGATCATCCTCTGAGACAGATCTTGCAGAAACCAGAGGTCTCAGGTCGGTTAGTGAAGTGGTCGGTGGAATTGAGTGAGCATGATATATCTTATTTTCCGAGAGCAGCGGTAAAAGGGCAGGCTCTAGCAGATTTTGTGGCCGAGTTCACAGGGCCGCAAATTTTAGAAGTTTCGGAGACCACGTGGGAGTTATCGGTGGACGGTTCAGTCAGTTCGCAAGGCTTTCGAGCTGGGGTTCTCTTGCGAAGCAGTGGTGGTGATGAGGTGGTATGTGCCTTAAGATTCGCCTTCGAGGCCACAAATAATGAAGCTGAGTATGAGGCCATTCTGGCCGGTTTAAGGCTCTGCGCGGTAGTGGGTGTCAGGGATGTGGTTGTAAAAAGCGACTCCCAACTGGCCGTCCAACAACTAAAGGGCGAGTTTCAGGCCAGATAGCCTAATATGATGGCTTATATGGCCGAGGTAAATAAGATGATTGGGGAAATGGATAGTGTGCAGTTCGAGCAGATTGGTCGAGAAAATAACCATCAAGCAGACTCGCTGGCTCGGCTGGCATCCTCCATTAAGTCGGAGGAGCCTAGGACCATCCCTTTGATCTGCGTGCAGGAAAAAAGTGTTGGGAAGCCGGAGGTGATGGAAGTAGATACAGAAGGAGGGACCTCTTGGATGGACCCGATCAGGAGTTACTTGGAGACTGGGAATACACCTGAGGATAAGAAAGAGGCAAGAAAGTTGAAGTACCGAAGCTCAAAATTTTACTTGGTTGAAGGAGTCTTATACCGGCGGGGGCACACGGTGCCACTTTTGAGGTGTCTTACAGCCGAGGAAGCAGATTATATGCTCAGAGAGATTCATGGAGGAATCTGCGGGAGCCATGCCGAGGGACAGTCAATTACATTTAAGGCGTTGAGGCAAGGGTTCTACTGGCCAACCATGCACCAAGACGGAAAGAAGTTAGGTCGGAAATGTGAGGGATGCCAGAAGAATGCCAACTTTCATCATCAACCTGCTGAGCAGTTGACCACTCTTGTCAGCCCCTAGCCGTTCGCCCAATGAGGGCTAGACATAATCGGGCTGATGCCAGCGGGGCGGGGACAGGCCAAGTATTCCATCATCGTAATTGATTATTTCACCAAGTGGGTAGAGGCCGAACCACTGTCTGCAATCACAGAGAAGAGGGCAACAAATTTTGTAAAGAAGAGTATCATCTGTCGGTTCGGAATTCCCCGAGCCATCATCACTGATAATGGGAAGCAGTTCGACAACAAGGGTTTCAGGAAGCTCTGTGAAGACCTCCAAATTGCCTTAAGATTTGCTTCACCTGCTCATCCCAAATGTAACACACAGGTCGAGGCTACCAACAAAACAATCAAGGCAAATCTAAAGGCCCGGCTTGGATCTTGTAAAGGGCTGTGGGTCGAAGAGTTACCGGAAGTGTTATGGGCGCACCGAACAACCTACAAAGACTCCACCGGGGAAACCCCTTTTTCTTTGGCTTATGGTTGTGAAGTAGTAATTCCGGCAGAGATTGGGATGATCACCCACAGGGTCCGACATTTTGAGGCTGAGCAGAACGATGAGCTCGTCATAAATCATCTTGATCTGGTCGAAGAAAAACGGGAGAAGTCGACTATGAGAGCGGCTGTTTATCACTAGAGAATGGCTCATTTTTACGACAAGAAAGTTCAGGTTCGGTCCTTCCTCCCTGGAGATTTGGTATTGAAGAGGGTCACATTGAATACCCGAAGACCCGAGGAAGGTTCATTGGGTGCCAAATGGGAAGGGCCATACAGAGTGGTGGAGATAGTAAGACTAGGTACCTATTTTTGGAGCAGTTGGACGGTACCCAACTCAAGAAGACTTAGAACGCCGAGATGCTGAGAAAGTATTTTCGGTAGGCCTTTTTCTTCAAACTGCAAAGTCACCGGATGACCCGACCAGGATCAGAAAATTATTGTAAAGCTTCTCTTAAAATGACCCACAGAGAGTTGTAAGAAGGGCGGTAGATCCCATGAATATAAACATGACTCTCTCTTTTGAATTTTAAAGCTTGCCCACTTTACTTTTTTATAATTGAATGAGAAAGTCGTGTTCAATATTCTTGGGATGTGCTCAATGCGAAGGGGTGATCGGTAGTCAGGAAGGGCACCAAGCCCGTGACACGCCAATCACGGGTGTCATTATCAAACCCCCTGGTGGAAGTATCCCGACCTGGCCCGTTTCACCTTTGAGGATCCAGAACGCATCAAGGGATGAGGTACATGTGGGAAAAGCGCGAACCCCTCGTGGCACGCTAATCTCGGGTGTCATTATCAAACCCCCGAGGCCGGAGCGTTACTACCCCATGACTCGCATCTTTGAGGAGCAGCTCGGGTAAACCAGACCTAGAGAGGTTTCTTCCCCTGCGTGTTGGCTGGTGAATCTCGTTGAGAACCATCTCGGAGCACGTGGCATTGGGACGGTAAAATGGCCTCTATGACCATTGTGGTCCCGGGTAAACCAGACCGAGGGAGGTTTCTTCCCCTGCGAGTCGGCTGGTGAGTCCCATTGAGAAACACCTAAGGGATGGCGCACATGGGGTGTCTTCCTCCCCCGTGGGGTATCTGCCTAATCGCCTCAGATCCGGAGAAGCATGTCATGGGGAGGTTTCTGCCCTCATAGTGCTTGCAAACTCCAGAGCCGCCCAGCATGAGGAGGTTTCGGCCCTCAGGGTCTCGGCCGCTCACCGATCCGTTGCCCGGCTAGCCGGGACGCTGAGTTGTAGGATTCAGAATTGTGTTTTGGGAGGCACCAGACAGGACGCTGCCTCGGGGCACCCGAGTTGTTATTCTTTTTGGGTTTTGTGTGGAGTATGTGTTAAGTCACCTCTATTTTGTTAACTTTATCTTATTCCATTTTTGTTTTCGCCGATGCTTGGCAAGGGGACGCCCACGCCGGGATCCGCAGAGACTCAGAGGTTGAAAATCTTCCCTCGTGCAAGTCTCAAATGTTCCATCAGCTCGGGGCAGGATTCATTCCGCCAATTCTGTTATGTTCCACCAGCTCGGGGCTGGATTCGTTCCGTCGAGTCTGTTATGTTCTACCAGCTCGGGACTGGATTCGTTCCGCTGAGTCTATTATGTTCCACTAGCTCGGGGCTGGATTCGTTCCGCCGAGTCTGTAATGTTCCACCAGCTCGGGGCTGGATTAGTTCCGCCGAGTATGTTATGTTCCATCAGCTCGAGGCTGGATTCGTTCCGCCGAGTCTGTTATGTTCCACCAGCTCGGGGTTGGATTCGTTCCGCCGAGCCTGTTATGTTCCACCAGCTCGGTGCTGGACTCGTTCCGCCGAGGCTACTAATCTCTTCAACCTCGGGGTCGGGTTACGTCCCACCGAGTGCCTAACTTCGGTCTAAGGACGGATCATATGAAGACATTGTGGATGACCTGAGTTAGCACCAGAGCAGTTTTTTACATGATTTCTAAGGCCAACCACCTGACGGCTGAACAACACACTTCTGATTTTTTGTAGTTCTCGTCACCAACTCGTACACTCGTTGGAACCAATAACTAGGCGACATATGTTGATGGGGATTTTGGCAACTAAGATATTCAAACAGTTCAGCAAGGGCAAATAGGGAACTTCCATTTTTGGAGAGTCAGACGGCCAGATGTATAGGTCAGTTCTCAGGCAGTACGAGAATCCGAGCACCCCTTCCTCGGATCTGGCGCAGATTTCATGGGCCGGCAACATCAGAACCGAGGCCAACCACTTTGGACCGGCGGCTCAGTTTGATGTTATCTTACCTCCTGGAATAAATTGATGAGTTCAGATATTTTGGGTCAGGACGAGAACAGTTTGGGAAGCTCGGCAGGTCACTTGGCCGACCTCTTGAAGACCGACGCGGGATCAGAGTAGTTGGATTTTTCCCTCCAAAATCAACTTTCACATTAGAAATCTAATAGGCTGTCATCATTAATGAAAATGCATGACAGTGTACTTTTACGGCATGATATGACGGGAAATCAGAGGGTAGACTTTGTTTTCGGCGATGGCAGATTGGGGAAGAGAGCTTGTCAAATCACCGGAAACTCGCAGACCTGCAGCGCTGGCGTCGCAAAGATACGAAAACAGTATTGAATATCCATTAGTATATAGGGGGAGAGTGATCTCATTTGTAAGGGTTGGAAAATCTTTCATTTGATTACTACTTGTAAGAAACACAAAGAACAACCAACAGCTCGGTTACTATTAGACTTGTCCCCAAACAGGTCGGTCCAGCTCGTTTTGGTAATAAAATAACCACATCTACTTTGTGCCCGTGGACGTAGGCTGGATTAGCTCCGCTGAACCACGTTAAACACTCTTTGTCGATTTTCTGTGTTTGTTTTGTCTTTTGCCAAATTTGCTTTTGGTCTCCCATAATCAAACAAATTCAAGATTGAAGGAGAATTGTCTCGGGAGGGTTATCTCGAAACTACCTCTGAAACGAAAATCACCCGTCAACAACTACATTGCAGAAAATTTTTTAAGCTGTGCAATTAAGCCAAAATCAAACGAATCTAGACTTCCCAAGTGATATCTAACCGA
This sequence comes from Zanthoxylum bungeanum, assembly GCA_019454045.1. NCBI lineage: Eukaryota > Viridiplantae > Streptophyta > Magnoliopsida > Sapindales > Rutaceae > Zanthoxylum > Zanthoxylum bungeanum. The sequence continues at coordinate 92,614 of SKCR01042456.1, forward strand.
TTTCATCCAAACTAATGTGTCATTCTTCTATTGGATGGTGACTGTGAAATCACTTATTTAACCATCCGAAGGATAATGCCACGTGACTTGAAATAGAATCTGTTAGATGAAACTAGACAACGTAGAATTATTGTTCATTTACTTGTGGGTTTGAAATTTGACAAAGCAGAGCTAGTAGTGGAGAAATTGATAAATAAAATGTCAATGCTTAAGATAGTGAATTTGCAGACTAAAGAACCAACTAAGAACAGATGGAATTCCGGCCAAGGTTCCAGTTCATAATCGGACCCGAATCGGATGAAACTATAAGATTATGATTCCAAAATCGAAACTGAACCGAAACTTATTTCGGTTCGGTTACGGCCCACATAATCTGGAACCGTAACCTTAAGATAAGGTTCGGTTCGGTTCGAAACCGGAACCAAATCACTTTTTTATTTTTTTCCCCGAAATTAAAGGACTAAATCGGAAACAGTTCTGGTTCGGTCTAGTTCTACGATTCCAACTTATTAGAAACATGAACTAGACAGTTCGGTTCAATTCCAGAACCGAACCGAATTGTTGACTAGGTCTAGAAGGAAACGCTTCTTTCTACGGTAACTTCAGTTGTTGATACTTGGAACTAGCTAACACTACAGTACAAATTAAACTAGTATACAAGGACCTACCGCCTACAGTTCAATCTTTTCAACTACAAATTATACAAAGTATACAAGGAGCTACCGCCTTCTTTTCAATCTATTCTAGCTACCTATCATTCATTCTGAAATTTGATATTACATCTTTTATACTGCCTGTCGACACATTTAACCTGCTGATTAGCTCAGCTTGGTCATTTCTAACTATAACTAAACGAGAGTAACTACATTGTTGGAATTAGTTTTGGCACTTGAATCATACGGGCAATATAAGTACTTGTTTCTAAAAGTAAAGTGTGTAAAGGCAATATTTCAACATAATTACCAATGTAGATATTATTACATTCAGAGATATATCAGAATTAAATGCCTCACGGTGATTACCAATGTAGATATTATATGCATTCAGAGATATAAAACCATCTTATCATACTTTAAATGTAAAAATAAATATAGATTTTGAAAAAGATAAATGGAAAGGCTGCCCCATTACCTAAACATTAGAAGAAGCACTCGCGAGGATAAATTTGTAAAGGAAGTGCTCCCTTACAAATCATAGTTCCAAAAATAAAATGAAAATATGAACAAGGATCACTTTTCAAAATACTTGTACTTCATCAGTCTACCACATAGGCGAAAAGTATTTCAAGCAACCAATAATTTATTCTATCAGAATCATTATCATCATCATCACCATAAACAACACCACAATTTGATGCACGATAGAAAAACATATCGAAAAGAGCATAAGACTTCTGACACGCTTTTGACACATTACATAACTTCATCTAAATTAATACATGAGTTCATGAATACAAGTTAAACATAATAGTAGGACATACTTTCCAGGCAAAGCACTTGCAGTTTCTGTATTTGCCAAAGAAAAAACTCAGACAGACAACTCTGCTCGAGAAATCAAGATGCCATCGGTGTCTGCATAAAGCCATTCCCCATCACTGATTCTCGTCCCACCAATAGTTATCGGCACATGTTTCTCCCCAATCCCCTTCTTATTGGCTTTCATGGGATGAGAAGCCAGAGCTCTCACACCAATATCACAGCCATTAATTTCATCAACATCTCTAATACACCCATTTACCACTATTCCAGCCCATCCATTATTCTGGGCTTGCACAACAGGGTTGCCCCCCAATATCGCACACCGCAAACTCCCACCTCCATCTATGACAAGAACTCTGCCATTACCCTTCTCCTCCAGAAACTCACGAATCAAAACATTGTCTTCAAACACCTTGAGGGTGACTATTGGTCCAGAGAACACTTGGCGTCGACCATATATCTTAAAAATTGGCTGGAGTGCACGGAGCTCACCACTCACAATCAACTGTGGGTTTGCATCACAAACTTCAGCAGTAGTAACTAGTGCCATTTATTCCAAGCACCTAATGGAAAAGAAAAGCATTAATAATTTGAGAAAACATGTTAAATAAAAGACATTTCAAAATCTGTCACAATCCATAATGTCATTTTTCATGTTTCCAATATTGAACTGAAACATACAAGCAGAGTATAACCTTGAAAGCAAAAAATAAAAATAATATGAAAATTTCAATCAACTAGCAATATGAGAATTAGAGATCTGCTGTGTTCTCCATAGACATCAAGACAGACCATTTGTGTAAACTACTAAAAACAAATATTTGCAAATGTCTGCAAAAATTTATAATATGTCCTAATAAACATGACTAAGATAAATTTTTATAATTTTAGGGAAAAAAATCCATGTGAAAATTATGGATCATTCTATTATGTCATCCCCTCTCGTGAAAGCCACAGGCTAGATTTCTTCAGGTGTTTATTTAACAGATAGAACCAGTGTATTTGGCACCGAACATCTCATATGGCTCGTATGAATGATATATTTGCATGCAAAAGTTTCCTTCAGGCGGTTCTGTCACTATGACCCACAAGTTCTAAATCATTTTCTCATAAATAAAGCATGTATCTACAACTTCTTCTTGTCCAAAATAAACTTCAGCAGTCATCAAAAGCCAATATAGGGATAATTATAATGGTAAAAATATGGTAAATTACAATCTAAACTTGAGAAGTTCTCTCTTTGAACATGTTGGGGAAGGCAATATAAGTACATGGAAATAATAATTCGAAAAGATGAATGGAAATAAAATAATAAAAATAGCAAAGAAGCAATTTTAAAGGATAGTGTACATCTAAAAGATTTGGGATTAGAGTAGTATGAATCAAAATTTTACTAAAAGGGAGGAAAAGATGGAAAAATATGATATTTTCTTCCCAAATTAGGGATTGAACTAAGAAACTCCTACAACTTTATGCTTTCTATTTCAAGTCAAGTCAATTCAGGACCATATTAAAGAACAAAATAAAAATAAAAAACATCATTCCCCAGAAATTCCCAGCTCTTGTTATTTTCTTCTTTCACACTGTGTTTCCTGCTGCAGCATCCACAGAGAAAGTAGCATTGTACTATTGCTAGCGATTTGGATTCACAAAGAGACTATTGATATGCCTTTTTCATGACGCGTACTAATGAGTAATGGAAAACTCACCAAATATTTGGCTATGTACCCAATAATCACACTCCTCCTCCGCTTCGATTTTCATTCATAAAGCATAAAGCTTCCCATAAATGTTAGTGAAAGACCTCAGTTAATACCCTACAAACCAGGTCTGTCATGCCAGGCCTTGAAACCAGCCACATAAGGGCCAGTGTGGGCAGCTGCACTTGCTCAGTTCACAATATTTTTCTCAATTTCACTGAGTCAAGCTATATTTCACTGTCACTACGTGACTAAAAACACATTAAAATAAGCAGATCAAGCCACAAATCTAATGAAAACACATAATAAAAAATCCCCTGTTATCAACAAATTTTCCCCCAACTGGTTCAATACTCTAGCTCTTCCACTGATCAAACCGACCTGAACTCGCATGCGATCGCTATTTGGGATCTGTAAGTGCCCAGGCACTTAACCCCATAAAATTTACAGCAAAACTTTAAAAAATCATCACACAATCAGAAACCCTTTATGAATTTTTCCCAGAAATGATGATATCAAAATATTAACATATTGAAACGAAAAGCAATCAAGATTACAAATTAAGATGCATGTAAAATTAACATAAAATGTAATCAATCATTAAAGGAACCCTTCACATAGAAATAGCATCATAATATTTCAGCAATCAATATATTATAAAGTATTGATCAGGACCTTACGGCAAAGAGAACTATGAGATTTGAATGTTAAATGACACAAGAGAGTGAGAAAGAGAAGTTTTGTGTTTATGGCTATGCTAAATCGAAATCCTTTTTTACTTTTGCTGCATTAGGCGCGTGGGAAATGTATTTTCTTTTTGCTAATTGCATCGGGTCCCTTTCTTTTAACGATTTTGCAGAATGAAACATAAATTGTATATCTGTACAAGATTGGTCCATTAAGGGTGGGGTTAGCAAAAAATGCCGAATTCCGGATCCCATACTACTCGATGCAGAATTCAGGATAAACGAATGTCCCGAATAAAAAAATTTAGTTCGATTCAAAATAATTTTACTGAAATTTCCTAAAATCATACAACAAACACAACTTTATTCCAATAAGGAGGTGAATTGGGTAAGGGTCTAATATTACATAAATAAAAGTTTTTGTCGATTTTACACTACTAAACTGGTAACTTTACCAATTAAGCTTAAGTCAATTTTATCAATTACAATATATCGCCAAAATGCAAGTTTTTAAACAATAAGTATATATAAAATAAAACTTGCAATAAGTAAAGAGTTTAGGGATAGAGAAATTGATACGTGTGATTTATAGTAGTTCGGTTAACTCTTTACCTACGTCCACTCCCTCAAGGCACGCTTGAAAATTTTCACTAAGCTGTATCCACAACTTCCTCCAAATTTTCCGTGACTGACTCGCAACCAAGAGTTTTGTACCATAAGTTCACTCCAAACCTTTACACAATAGTTTTCTAATGACTCACTCTTAAACCTTTACAATGAGTTTTGTTCATAGGCTCACTCACAACCTCTTACAAATTGCTCTTTTGAGTATACCCACTCAACAATAGTCTTCCAACCATAAGATTTTGATAATGGAAGTTTAAAGTACAATTGTAACACCCCGCCAGAAGCAGGATGCTACCGGCAGGAGACATGATTAATCAATCTCCATAAGCCTCCAAATTTACAGAAAAACGGACATGATGTGTCTTAAAACTGGAAAACCTGGATCACGGTCCAGCATCAAATCGAAACCCAAGAAAGACATCAAACATACAAAAGGACCTCAAGTTCACACAAAACACATCAAGATCAATATCAACACTTAAGGGCTTTGTGATCACAATATCAATCAACACTTAAGGGCTCCATGCTCACAACATCAATGCAAATCAAAACTTCAACTTATCAATTCGAAGTAGAATAAGTCGAATCAAACTTTTCATACCAGAATCAAACCAAACTTGTCATCTCAATTCATATTCATTCACCAACAGAAACAAAAAGCCAAACATGAATTCTATACAGTTAATCACATTCGTCATAACACGAGTTCTTTACAGGCAATCAGATACAATATCAAAAACGAAAATACAATACGGATTTCATACTATTTATTCCATCCACAATCTGAAACGGAACTCATTAATTTCAAATCATGTCATTTAAAATCATATATGTAAACGCTATCAACACTAAAGTTTACATATGTATATATCCAGTCACACATACAACTTTTTATAGCTAACAATAAAGCAAACATAACCATCATAACACTCAAAAGATCCATGACTAAACTACAAACATACATATGTGTTCATATAATGAACGTAAAATTTTATACCAACAAATACATCAATCGACACTGCCAGAAGTGACACATAATCACAGTACTCTTATGATGTTGATAGTATGAAATCTGCCAATTTCTAACATCATTAAAATGGAAAACGTAAAACAATCTCTTTAAAAACCATTTCAAAAACAAATTTGAAAAACTCTTTTACTGTAAACAAAATCAATTTCGAAATTCATCATCATTGTCTAATGTGCAAATCGCGCGAACAGATCGGACAATGAACAAAACAAGCTCATGTCGACAGAGGGTAGCAGGTCGGTCCACTACAATTGGATACAGCGCTATACAAGCGCCACGACAGAATCATAATCATAAAATCATAAAAACCATATACAATCGCTATAACGGAAACATATCCTATAATATCATAACAAGTGGCCCCGCCGAGCCTGAACGAAACATATACAAGATCATGGAGGGTCTAAAATATAAAACTATGAAGCACCGTGATGGGAACAGATTTGTGGGCATCGTTGTTGTAAACCCTCACGAGACTATAACTCGTCCACTAGGGACACCTAGGGGTTTAAAGGCCTGTTGCATACGCTAAATGCAATAGTGATCCATAGGAAAGTGGCTTAGCTTAATTTTATTTTTATGTTATTTTATTTTGTGTTTTGCTAGAGGACTAGCAAAATGTTAGGTTTGGGGGTGTGATGAGTGTTAAATATATCATTATTTCCCACTCATTTGACCTAATATTTTATATAGATTCTTGAGCTTTGTGAATATTTTGATGTGTTTTGTGTTATTTTGTAGTTAAATAAAGTTTCAGAACCTGGGCGACGCTGTTCTAGGCTCGCGGCCTAGTTGGGAAGTACGAAATAACATGGAGTCGCCACCCGGTGTGAACCGGGACAAAGATTTAAGGCCGCACTCACCCCTCGCAAGGGAAGACCTCAACCGTTGGGTTCGGAATGGTCCCTTACTTATGTCACTTGTGATGATATAATTTGTGCAATGAACTAACCAAGTCTACTCAATAATCATGCTCAAGGGTACTTAGATCTAACATGCTTTCATCCAAATAACTCCACGCAATGTAACACAACGAGCATATTGACCCATTAAATCAACATGTATAAATCATTATCCAAACACATCATAAACTAATAACATGCATAAGGAACAACCTAAATATGCTTTAACAAATAAATAACAAACTAAATTAAACCATGCTTTAAATAATAAATAAACGGCCTAGAACTATGACATGCTCAAATACAGATTTGGATGAGATGAGATACGTGCATCTTAAGTGGTACGTGGCGTTGTATCCCGAGTGCAGACCGCAATACCGTCCATTCGGAATCGGCTATGGAATTTACGTCAGGGTTTCCATAAGATATACCATAAAATGGAACACACATCCCGCTCATCCAACAATCACATCATGCCTCAAACGACTCTCATGCGATAATATTCAAATTAAATAAAATAAACGAAAGATAATGAATAAAAGGGTGCCCTCAGGTCTAACCTCTTTTGTCGTCTAAGAAAGGGTGTTACACGTCCGTTGGAAGGGAGATTGATCTGATGCTTTTCCGATTTGTCTACTCAACATTTTCCCTCGTTGTTTTGATGTTTGGGCTGCTGTTTTAAGTCCGTTTCGCTGCTGTTTCGCTGCACCGTTTTAGGTCACTGTTTTGGTCATTTAGTGGACTGTTTCGAGTGATTTTGAAGGCTAATGGGGCTGCGGTTTTGAGGGTTTTTTGGGGGTGTTTATGCGGTTTTTTAGTACAGTTTTGGGGTGATTTTAGGACTGTTTTATAGGCTCAACTCACTACCAAAACTGATCAGAACAGTGAGCTAAGTTGCGGCAGTTCAAGGTGCAGTGAGGGGTGTTTTTGAGACTGGTTGACGTGGTCTGCTTAGTTGAGTCGACATGTACGTGAGGGATGAGAAGGCTGGCAGTTGGCTTGTGTGAATAAGGGGCGTGTGTGCGTGAGCTGGCAGTGTGTACGTGAGGGAGTGTCTGGTTTGTGGAGTATTGGGAGAGTATTGTGTTGGACAAAATGACCCATAGCGTCACTATTTGCACAGATCATTGTGTTGTTGTAGCAAATTAACTATGTGACAAGGAAATTGCACTCTCATCATTTGTGATTAGATCACCATAGATATATAAATGAAGAGAGGTCCCTATGATTAGTTCCTGGACTGAGAATGATATGAGACAGTATCAGTCCCCGAAGGTTTAATCATTAAATATCCCTAGTCGGAGTATTATCGAGACTGGACATCGATAATGCGGAATAGGTTAGTATTGCACTTGTGCGCGTTGTGAGGGCACAACGGCATAGTTCTCATATATATAAGTATTGGATACTTATGCAAGTGCGATAGGAGGTCGTGTTTCACCGATGGTACGGGAAACAGCTTCGCTCTGGATAGACCCCTCGGAATCCCATTGGTATTATGACTATGTGTCTATGGGAGGCCGAAATCAAGGTAGGTGTGTATAGTCTTAACCTGAGACTTACATCGCTGATACTTACGATAATCGATAGACTTTGGTCTTGGTGGTACAGGGCTTTAACCGGTTCTGCGTACAACCACTTCTGGGTTTATCAGAGAGTCGTAGTGTATTGGGTGTGATGTCAAGACGGAAGTATCACTCCAGTCATAGTGGAGATGATGTCACGCAGGATACGGTATTAGTGCTCTTAGTGATGGCCGGCCATCGGGATATTATGACAAGGTCATGTATATCCGATTATAGAGACTAGTTACCAGACATCCGACATGTGCTTCGGACGGGGCAGACACTTATCCAGCCCCAGCCCTAGCACGTGACTATCCGATACTGGGCTGATATACGCAATACTACGTATACTACTACGCTTGATACAGATCTATATATTCCTGTAAGAATATTTCTGGAGAATTGGGTAGGCATGGCGCTTTTCTAGAAGCCAACCTTGTCTTGTAAATCGGTACAAACGTAGTACGAGGTACTTACGTGTTCGGATAATCCGACGACCGTATTTACTGCCAACATATCCGGAGATCTCATGGGTCGCTTCCTGAAGATTCACCGATGACGTATAACTCGCACTCAATTAATCTGGGATTAATTAGAAGAGAGAGAAAATTAATCTGGGATTAATCACGGAGATATTTTATCTGGGATAAAATATTAATTAAAGAGAGAGAACGATTAATTTGGAATTAATCGATAAAATAATATATTTGATATATTATTAGAAATTGGATTTCGACGCGGATTAAAATTGGATTTTAATTCGGGCGAACGAATAATTTAGAATTAATTCATTAGCGACGTGAATAGTGTATTCACTAGGCGTAATCATTTAATTACGACGCGACAGAAAAATTGTTAATTTGGAATTAGCGAACCCGAGCCCGAGTGATTGCGAGCGCATTCGCATTTCGAATTCGAGCGCGGCACGCAAGTCGCATCAAGCGTCAAATCGCTAGTCGCATCAATTGTCAAATCACTTGTCACTTTGAGTGCTGTGATGTGACTTGACATGTTGTCACTTTATTAAAGTGACTTGATGTGATAGATAAAAGTGATGGGTAAAAGTGAAAACATTGATTGATGTTTTACTTTTGACTTTTTGCTTTTTGAAAAGTGGTAAAAGGTGTTATTATTATTAATTTTGGAAATTAAAAATATAAAAACCTAATTACACTTTTAACTCTCTCTCTCTCTCTCCCTTTTACGTTTTCTCTTCTCCCTCTATTTTCTTCTTCTCTTCCTCACGGCTTCAAGCCGATTTCTTCTCCAAAAATTCTGGTTTGACCGAATTTGAGAGAAGCAAAGAAGAAGATGTGGTGCTAGCACACACCTTGGGTTATACATAGGTGATAGGGAAACGAATTTATGAGCTTGGAATCATTTTTGGAGCTTGAAGCTTTGAGCTTCCATGGAGTCATCAATGGTCGATCATGGAGGAGACCACCACCATCAAAACCGAGCAGCCCACTGCCTTGGAGAGCTGCTGCAGTGACTTTGAGGGAGGCAAAAACGCATCTTGTTCTTCGCATCCAAAACCGTTCAATGTGAGTTATGTTTCCGCCTTACTCCTTTGATGTGTTCATACGAATTTTATGCTTGATTTCATGATTTTGGGACCTATATTAGAACTCAACATTGGTATCAGAGCTATTATCAAGCATGAAAAAGTTAGGGTTAAAATTGGGTAAAACGAATTTGGGCATGTTTTGATGAAATTGTTTGTTATAGTATGCTTAAATGAGTTGGAATTAATGATTGATTAGATCAATTTGAAGAAATTGTGTTTGGAACAATTTCCCCAATTTTTTGTGTAGGCCAAAGTTGACAAAATTGGGTAAACTCAATTTGAGAATCAATTGATTAATTGTTTAGTATAGTATGCTTGAATGAGGTTGAATTGAAGTTGTGTATGATCAATTTCATGAAATTGGATTGGATTCAATTTTCCCTAAATTTTAGGCATGACAAATTGGGTAAAATCAATTGAAGCATGATTTGATTAAATTGATTGATTAAGTATGCTTAAATGTTGTTGAATTAATGATTGATTGGATCAATTTGAAGAAATTATGTTTGGAACAATTTCCCCAATTTTTTATGTTGGCATAAAGTGACAAATTTGGGTAAACTTGATTTTGAGCATATTTTGTGAAATTGGATGAATGAGAATGCTTAAAGTATGTTTAATTTAAGATTGATTGGATCAATTTGTTGAAATTGTGTTTGGAACAAATTTCCCCAATTTTTTATGTTGGCATAAAGTGACAAATTGGGTAAACTTGATTTTGAGCATATTTTGTGAAATTGGATGAATGAGAATGCTTAAAGTATGTTTAATTTAAGATTGATTGGATCAATTTGTTGAAATTGTGTTTGGAACAATTTCCCCAATTTTTTATGTTGGCATAAAGTGACAAATTTGTGTAAACTTGATTTTGAGCATATTTTGTGAAATTGGATGAATGAGAATGCTTAAAGTATGTTTAATTTAAGATTGATTGGATCAATTTGTTGAAATTGTGTTTGGAACAAATTTCCCCAATTTTTTATGTTGGCATAAAGTGACAAATTTGGGTAAACTTGATTTTGAGCATATTTTGTGAAATTGGATGAATGAGATGCTTAAAGTATGTTTAATTTAAGATTGATTGGATCAATTTGTTGAAATTGTGTTTGGAACAAATTTCCCCAAATTGCTTATGTTGGCCGAAATTAAAGAACCCTAAATTTCTTGGTGATTTTGTTTGTTTGATCATTGGATGACTTAAAACAATTGGGTAATGTTGTTTTGAAGTTCAATTTGATTGAATTTTGATTTGGAACATTTTTTCCCTTTTAAAGTGGCTTGGCCGAATCTTAATGAACATGAAATTCATTGTGATTTTTGTTTTAATTCATTGGATTAATTGAATTGATTTGGGAAATGATGATTGTGGATTCGATTGGATTGAAACCGAATCGGATTTGAAAAACCCCTAATTGCCGAGAACAAAAGCATGTAAATTGGTTTGATTTTAATAAATTGTGTTGGACACTATTTAATGTTAAAGTGCATGATTAAGTATGCTAATTGATGTTTTAGAAATATTAATTGGGTGATTAATTGTGTATTACACTTAAGTTAATTAATTATGGAATTTAGAATTTTATAAGTTAATTAATTGGGCTTATTTTTGGAAATTGGGCCTTTAAGGTTGTGATTGGGCTTTTGGCTTTGTTGTACAAAGTTGAGTTTAGGCAAATTTGGTTGGATCCAATTGGGCCTAAAACCGCATCCATAAAGTCCAATTATGACTTAATGGACCTTAATTATTTAATTGAGCCTAATGGGCCAAAATTAATTTAAAGGCTTATGGGGTAACTCCCGGATTGGATTTTGGTTCTTCGGTTTGACCCGAGTTGACCAAAAGTCCACGCCTTATAGAAATTAATTAAAAGCCCATTGGACTTTAATTAATAAACATTAGATGTTAATCGGGCTTTGAGACCCGTTGCGATTAAATTTGGAATTTAAGTCGTAAAGGTTCGTTAATAAAAGTGTAATATTTAATTTGGAATTAAATAGTGAATTAGAATTAAATGCGTATTAAATTGGATTTAATTATGTAGTTTAATTTAATTCAAGAATTCGTACTTTGAGTACTTATTCGCAAAACGAGTTTGACTCGAGCAAAAATCAAATCGTTGTTTGAACATTGGATGATCACTAATTATCAGATTAATTAATTGGATTTGATTGATTGATAACATGCTTGTATGAATACATGGTTGCGATGCATGAATAATGTATATCGGATGGATATTAGTCGGGTGGGACAATTTTGGAAATTGTAATAAATTTGATTTATTAATTGGACCTGCGTGTCCAGCCTTATCACCTCTATACTCTTTGTATTCTCTTCTCACCTATTCCCCTCAATGTAAATGAGGTTTCTTTAGAAGTGTAGTGTAACGGGTAGAAGTAAATACATGTGCTAGCTTTGGAGAGAGAAAATGAGAGATTTGATCTAGGATCAATGTAAAGTATCCATCCGCATATCATTATTATTTTATTTCATATGCGCTTTATTATGTGTTTAGAATTGACCGGCGTAAACACACACGTATAACACAAGCGCACGTATCGTTCAAGTAGTATAAAAATATCGATCCCACGAGGACTTAATATCAAAACTATTAATTTTATGAGGTCAAATGATTACTAATATCTAACAAGTTGATTGATTGATTTGAGATGGTGACAATTCTAAATTTAAAAACAAGTAAATAAAATTGTTCGAAAGTAGGTTTTAAGAAAATTCAATATTAAAAACTATCTAGGGTTGTGATTTCTTTCAATATCATTTTAAAGATGAAGTGGTTATCTTAAAGTTGGGTAATATATTGATTTATTAACCTGGAACACTAAATTATGTGTAAGCCTCTGTCGATGGTCAGACACAAATACCCAGTTTAACCCAATTGAACCATATGTCTATGTCAACCAAATTATCTGGATTCATTAAGTTTAAGTTCCAATTATGGCTACCCCCGCCCGACAGGTATATTCCTATCCTGTAAGGAAATCTATTAAAGGGTTATCTATCCTCAAGGAAGATCGTGGGCTATTGAGTCTAAGGCCTTAAACTTAAAATCCCTATGTCTAGTTCATTTTAAGTTTACCTAATCAATTTTATTAATGGCCAGTTAATAAAAAGCATTAAGATTAAGACTCAATAAATAAATCTTTAAATTACCCAACCTATAATCTAACCCTTATAAAACAGTGATATTGAAATTCATCACAACCCCAGATAACTGGCTTAGTTACGACACATATTTACGGGTAGTAAAAACTTAAATAAAATAAAAGACATAAAGTAAATTGCTGAAAATTAAATACTGAAAGTAAATTGCTGAAAAGTAAATAAAGTAAAAGTAAAAGTAAAAAAAATTAAAAATAAATTACTGAAAGTAAATTGTTGAAATTAATAAAGTAAAAGTATAATAAAAGAGAATGCTGGGGTTAGAGGATCAACTTTTATTACTACTATTTTAGATATCTCCCTTAATATAATATATTAACTTTGCGTGATAATTACTAACCAGCCATATAGGCGGTATCCTGATTAAGTCAAATTAATAATTAATTACCAACCGACCAACCAGGCGGTATCCATATTAAGTCAGGTTAAAACCAATTTATAATTAATTACCAACCGACCAATATAGCGGTATCCCTTTTTAAGTCAGGTTTTAAATAGTTTTTATATTATAATTAAGGGAGATTAATCTAAATAGTAATAATAAAAGCTTTACCTTTCACCCCAGCAAAGGAGAATTACCTCCTCATTGCTTGAAAAATAAAAACTGCAAAAGTAAAGAAAGAAAATGTTGTGCGTAAAAGTAAATTGCGGAAAGTAAAAACTGAAAAGTAAGAAAAGAAAGTGCGAAAGTGAAAATTAATTACTAAAAACTGTAAATAACTAAACTAGATACAATCTTCTTATTTATTCATTAAGAATTTCAAAGAATAAAGTATGAATTTTACAAATGAAATGGCTTGGTATTTATAGGCAAAATTTTGCCACCATCAAATCATCCATCAAATTCTCCACCAAATCCATTATTAATTTCTCCACTAATTACTCCACCAAATCCATAATTGCTCCACTAATTGCTTATCTTGTTTGGTGTTGATTTGATAATTTTTATTAATTATTAATTAATTAATATTTTGCTTTGAAAATGATTGATAATGACTTTTAATAATTACACTCCACACACTTCTGGATGGTTCATCAATTTAGGTCATGAAATAATCAGAATTAGAAAATATTTTCTCTTTCAAAGTTGTAGAACTTTGAGTCTTCTTTAATCTGGCACTTGAATCCGCTCAATCCAATATCTGAGTAAAAAGTTATGCCCAAAATACGACAGATGCACAAAACTGGAATTTCCAAAACTGCACTTCGTCAAAACGCCCTTTCAAGTTTCCAATCTCCAAAATTAATATATCAAGTCCAATAATTGCCCTTATTTGATCCACATTTCGTCCTAAATGATTTCATTGAGTCCCGATATTATTTTATCTGCAAAAATAAAATAAAACATATCAAAACGTTCATCAAACCCGAGAAACTAAACAAAATATTAAGTAAAAGGGGCGGTAAATATTGATATATTTTCCGCTCATCAAGAATGCATGTTTAAGGGTGTATGATGATGAGACCTTAACAAAGATAATAAATTGGTAGCCAATTTGCACGCGATAAACCCTCGCTCAATATCAAGTGTTTTTCCTTCCATTGAGTGATTCTCACTCAAGATCCGAGATTGGCATTGGGTTGTTGGCCAAAGTCAAGCCCTTTGTCCGTCGAAGATGTGTTTGAATCACGAGAGCTTTGTTCCATATCGGTGTCTTGTCCAAGTTGTGGTTTGTTGGCCAAAGTCAAGACCACTTCTTGTCCATCGACATTGATTACGAAGCTTTCCATGGTCAATGGGTCACACTTGACTGAGATCACTAGGTTTGTTGTGCCAAAGCCAACGCTTAGTTGATTCAGAGGAAAAAGGTTAGGTAATACATTGGATGTATTGTCATATATAAGATATATGTTTAGGATTTGGATATCCGCCTACTGGATCTAGGAATTGGATGGGATCCAATTGATCTTCGAGATCTACCTAGTTAATTATCATACAATTTGTTGGCCAAAGTCAAGATTGTGTGATATTTAACGGGATCCTAGCCCACTAGGAAACACGGTTTCCCGAGTACTCGACAGAGGGTTAGAGGCTCGCCGAAAAATAGTGGGAGGCAAGAATTGAATTTGCAATACTCGTTCAATTACTCGCCATACGCGCTCATTCAAATTATTTCGTCGTTAGATTAAATGTTTGTTGGACTAATATTTAAATTGTTGTTTTAATAACAGTTGGACTGTATTATAGTTGATTATATATAATTGGATTATATTAATCAATATATTTGAATTAATTAATTTCAGTTTACAGTTGATTTTATAGTTGGACTATAGTAATCAATGTAATTGAGGTTAATTAATTTAGATTATATTTGATTATATAGTTGGACTATTATAATCATTATAATAAATAGTACCACAAATCGTTGATTAAATAGTTGGACTATTAGAATCAAGATATAAAAATGAAAGATTAGTGTTTAAGACATAATCCTGGGTGAAAATGTATTTAAACGACTTTAATTTTCAAATTGGGAATAAATTTCAGGATGGTCCTGGAAAAATAATAAGTTATTTTATTTGATAAAATAATGTATTATGCCTAAGCCCAGAGTTAAGCAAATAGTAGAGCATAATCTTTGGAAGATCATGTAATGATAACTTAAGTGTTTAATCCATTATGTTTGTCATAATTATGTTCACAGCAAGTATTAAAATTGGATTTTAGATACTTAGTGTGGTACATAAAATATATATATTGATGTTCAGAATCGATTTTGAACAGGATACTGACTTCAATTGAGATTTATCTGCGAATTGAAAACGGGACGAAAGTCGCTGTTTTAACCGTAGATATCTGAATTTAGGAACTACCTCCGGATTAGTACTTAAATTTAGAAACTGTTATAATGTAGCTAGTTTGACTAGAAACATTATCTCTATATCGCGTATAACCCGCTACGGGTGTACCTTTATATTCTAGAACACTAAAGTGTTTCATTATATAAAGATGATATTGAGATAAACACATTAGATGTGAATAACAGAATTTATATTTTGAATATAAATGATATCTCAATTATAGAGTTTCGACACGAAATAGACAAATAGATCGGCTAAAGTATTAAACCGTCATGGTAAGACTGTAATGGAAAATACTTAAGCAATAAGTTTCTAGTTTTTATGAAAGAGTATAGTATTCTTTCAAATTAAGGACTCCTCCCGGAATACGTCAGTTTGACGGTGTGTCCGAACAGATTAACCGAATTTTGTTAGACATAATAAGGTTTATCACGAGTCACTCTGAGCTACTGTTTCCTTCAATAGGATATGTATTAACAGTGCAAAACTTATTTAGAATAAGGTTCCATATAAATCTGTTTGACAGATATCATATAGGATATGAACAGGAAAGAAACGGGGTTTCTCATTCCTGATAATTTGGGTATGCCAGGCATAACGTTTGGATGATACCAAACTAAAAGACCCAAATTGGATAAGTGCCAATATAGGTTATCCTAAGGGAAACCTTAAGTACAGTACTTATAAATCTCACATGAGAACAATGTGATTGTTGCTCACCATGCGGTTTTTTCCTGAGAGGAATACCGATATGCAGTGGTCAGTGGGAGGATAGTGATACTCGATGAAAATCAGAGTAATACTGTTCAAGGCACGAAGTCCTTAATGGAACACAAATAGTTCATCTATGATGAATCTATACCATTAATCTTCAAATACACAAGAAACTAGTAGATCAGATAGAGTCAGAAAACAACCTAGGGTATGGGTTTCTGATCTCACCCCATAAAGATGTCAATCTTATGGAGGTGTACCATCCGACTACGTTATGAGGAAGTGATACAAGGTATCAACTCCCTAATTATGGCAAAGTGTCATGTAATCCGAAATAGATTCCATGTATATCAACCAGTTTGGATACTAGTTGATGTACCACAAAGGCATTGTGCCTATTGGTACTATATGTCTTCTAGGAAGACATACATGGATGACAACATACCAAAGTATAAAGCTAGGCTTTAACGGAAATGTATCGTTATCAACATTGTGTTGATTACGATTCAACCTTTTACCTGTTGCCACGGTAAATCCATTTGGATAATGCAGGTTATTCGATCCATGATTGGATTGAAGCAAGCATTAGGTTCTTGGAATTATCATTTTGATATAATCATAATGATGTATGATTTAATTCAAAACGAAAATAATTCTAGTGTATATATAAGAAGGTTAGTGGAGCGCACTGATAGTGGATGTCCTATAAAATAATGATAATACGTCATTTCTTGGAAATGATATTCCCATAAAGTAAATATCGGCGAAAGCTTGGCTTTCGCAATACTCTCCTAGAAACCGTACATTGAAAAATGTACGAGACCTGGTGTATCATACGCTTTGAGCATATGGATTCACAAACAGGCCAATCTGAGTGATAGTCACTGGATTGATGTTAAGAACATCTGTTAGTATCTTAGAGAACTAAGGATGCTGTCTTAGTCTATGGAGAAGGAGAACTTGAAGTGACTGGGGTCACTGTAGCAAGTTTCCTATAACCAATAAAGACGACTAAAAGTCGCAAACGGTACTATATAGTTGAATAACGGTACAGTGAGCTGGAAATCTTCCAAGTAAGATACTGTTACCGAATAAACAACAAATGCGGGTTGTTGCTGCAGCTGAAGCAGCAATAGAAGTCATTTGGGTCGATACAAATCTAATTAGATTAGATATAGTTCTGTTAGCAGCTGAGCTAGGCGTCAGCACAGGCTAAAGAATTAATGGTCTCATCAACGATCCAGATACATACTTAGATACTCATCTGATTCATTCGGATCATATATCGTGGCGATGTGATGATCGAATAAATCGCATCAAGATGATAATCATGCAAATCCGCTGACGAATGCATTTCTCAGCAGTTTGAGCCAACTGTACATAGTTCGGGTGTAGGACACTTGAGTGACTGGCTATGTGCCAAGTGGGAGATTGTTGGACAAAATGACCCATAGCGTCACTATTTGCACAGATCATTGTGTTGTTGGAGCAAATTAACTATGTGACAAGGAAATTGCACTCTCATCATTTGTGATTAGATCACCATAGATATATAAATGAAGAGAGGTCCCTATGATTAGTTCCTGGACTGAGAATGATATGAGACAGTATCAGTCCCCGAAGGTTTAATCATTAAATATCCCTAGCCGGAGTATTATCGAGACTGGACATCGATAATGCGGAATAGGCTAGTATTGCACTTGTGCGCGTTGTGAGGGCACAACGGCATAGTTCTCATATATATAAGTATTGGATACTTATGCAAGTGCGATAGGAGGTCGTGTTTCACCGATGGTACGGGAAACAGCTTCGCTCTGGATAGACCCCTCGGAATCCCATTGGTATTATGACTATGTGTCTATGGGAGGCCGAAATCAAGGTAGGTGTGTATAGTCTTAACCTGAGACTTACATCGCTGATACTTACGATAATCGATAGACTTTGGTCTTGGTGGTACAAGGCTTTAACCGGTCTGCGTACACCACTTTTGGTTTTATCAGAGAGTCGTAGTGTATTGGGTGTGATGTCAAGACGGAAGTATCACTCCAGTCATAGTGGAGATGATGTCACGCAGGATACGGTATTAGTGCTCTTAAGTGCTGGCCGGCCATCGGGATATTATGACAAGGTCATGTATATCCGATTATAGAGACTAGTTACCAGACATCCGACATGTGCTTCGGACGGGGCAAACACTTATCCAGCCCCAGCCCTAGCACGTGACTATCCGATACTGGGCTGATATACGCAATACTACGGTATACTACGCTTGATACAGATCTATATATTCCTGTAAGAATATTTCTGGAGAATTGGGTAGGCATGGCGCTTTGCTAGAAGCCAACCTTGTCTTGTAAATCGGTACAACGTAGTACGAGGTACTTACGTGTTCGGATAATCCGACGATCGTATTTACTGCCAACATATCCGGAGATCTCATGGGTCGCTTCCTGAAGATTCACCGATGACGTATAACTCGCACTTAATTAATCTGGGATTAATTAGAAGAGAGAGAAAATTAATCTGGGATTAATCACAGAGATATTTTATCTGGGATAAAATATTAATTAAAGAGAGAACGATTAATTTGGAATTAATCGATAAAATAATATATTTGATATATTATTAGAAATTGGATTTCGACGCGGAATTAAAATTGGATTTTAATTCGGGCGAACGAATTAATTTAGAATTAATTCGTTAGCGACGTGAATAGTGAATTCGCTAGGCGTAATCATTTAATTACGACGTGGAGAGCTGCTGCCGTGACTTTGAGGGAGGCAAAAACGCATCTTGTTCTTCGCATCCTAAACCGTTCAATGTGAGTTATGTTTCCGCCTTATTCCTTTGATGTGTTCATACGAATTTTATGCTTGATTTCATGATTTTGGGACCTATATTAGAACTCAACATATTGTGCGGCGAATGAGGAGGGCTTTTGGCTGTGTTTGTCGCGGCTGTGAGGAGGGCTTTTTGGTACGCTGATGGTGGGCTTCACGTGAGGTTAATAGGCATGTGGCGTTGTGGGGCAAGGTGGCAAGTTGAGGGTGAACATGGAGTGAGGTTGGGCGTGGAGGCTGTGCAGGGATCTTGGTGTGGATGTAATTTTTTGATACGTGAAGGTTAGTGTGGTGCTTGATAAAGGCTTGGATGATGCGGCAACACGAGGGTTTATTTCTTTGTGTTTTTCATGAGAGTGAGCCAGTCCGGGTTGAATGTGTGGGTTAAGGGTTCTTTTTAGGCAAAGGGAGGGGTTTTACCTTGTTGGAGAAGGAATATGATTTGTATGTTTTAAAGGGGATATCTTTTAATTTAGTATGTGATAAGGAAATCTTTTAATTTGGGGAAGTGATTTATGTATTTTAGGAAAGGGATTTAATTTTAATTTAGGAAGGTGATTTAATTTGTGTCATGTGTTTTAATTTAATTTTAATTTGTTTTAATTTAATTTTTGACATGTATTTTAATTGTTTTAATTATTTAATTTGTGTGAGATGTGTTTTAAATGTTTTAATTATTTAATTTGTGAGATGTGTTTTAAATGTTTTAATTATTTTTGTATGTGATTTAATGGGTTTGGTGTGTTTTAAAACAGAGGTCCAACAAGCGAACCCGAAGTGAAACAAGTGAGTTAATCTGACAAAATACTAATTTCCAACTTTACCCTTCCAACGTCCGTTTCCCGCGGCTTTCACAACTAAAGAGGTAGTGTCTCCATACGAGAGTCATCATCGGGCTAATATGCAAAAATGCTATGCCTACAGTCCCCCCCACTTTGATGGGACTTGTTCAGTGTGTGACAATGACAATCCTATCAAAGTACGTGCAATGCATTTTTACTTACCTGGCTCGCCAGCTGCCACCTGGTCTGCCTGCTGTGCTGAGTTGATAGTGCTAAACCCCGTACCTAGGGTGTCGCGGTAGTCCACAGTTCCAATCTTGGCATTCTAAACCCCGTATCTAGGGTGTCGTAGTAGTCCACAGTGCCAAACTTGACGTGCTAAACCCCGTACCTAGGGTGTCGCGGTAGTCCACAGTGCCAAACTTGGCGTGCTAAACCCCGTACCTAGGGTGTCGCGGTAGTCTACGTAGTCCACATACTCCACGGTAGTCCACATACTCCTCGGTAGTCCACGGTAGTCCACATAGTCCACATACTCTACGGTAGTCCACATAGTCCACATACTCCACTGTAGTCCACGGTAGTCCATATAGTCCACATACTCCTCGGTAGTCCACGGTAGTCCACATACTCCTCGGTAGTCCACGGTAGTCTACATAGTCCACATACTCCTCGGTAGTCCACGGTAGTCCATATACTCCACATACTCCTCGGTAGTCCACGGTAGTCCACATACTCCATGGTAGTCCACATAGTCCACATACTCCACGGTAGTCCATGGTAGTCCACGGTAGTCCATATAATCCACGGTAGTCCTCGGTAGTCCACATAATCCACATACTCCTCGGTAGTCCACGGTTAGTCCTCGGTAGTCCACATAATCCACATAGTCCACGATGCCATACCTGGCAAAACTGATGCTGTGTCTCCATACCCGGAGTGCCATACTCGGCAAAGATGATATGTTATCTCCATACCCGGAGTGCCATACTCGGCAAAACTGAAACTGATATCTCCATACCCGGAGTGATGATGATGCAGTGGGCCCTCGACCCTGGGACGCATCCCAAAACTGTAATTGATGTGTGGGCCCTCGACCCTGAAACACATCCTAAAAGTAATGATGTAGTGGGTCTTCGACCCAAGGACGCATCCTAGAACTACAACTGTTGCTGCAGTGGGCCCTCGACCCTGGGACGCATCCGGAACTGCAATCGACAACGGGGGCACCTCGACACTGGGACGCATCCCAATACCACTGACAATGTGGGCCTCGCCCTCAAACTGATGATGTAGTGGGTCCTCGACCCTAGGACGCATCCCGGAACTACAACTGATGATGCAGTGGTCCTTCGACCCTGGGACGCATCCCGGAACTACAACAATGTGGGCCTCGACCCTGTGATTCATTCCCAAAACTCTGACGATGTGGGCCTCGACCTTGGGATTCATTCCCGGATTCATTCCAACACTCTGACGATGTATGCCTCGACCCTGGGATTCATTCCCAAAACTGATGCTGACAACGCGGACTTCAACCCTGAGACTCATCCATAAAACTGATATTGATGTTGATACGAGCCTCGCCCCCGGGACTTATTCCCAAAACTGAAACTGATATGTTGTCGATTCTGGTTGGCTTGTCTTTGCTGCTTTCTCTTTTTCCTTTTTGAAACCTGTGAATAAAAACAAGACAAAGATTGCATGTATATGACGTGTATGCATGTATGCATGAATGCGTTTCCTATTCCGATGGGTTAGGTCTTCCTTGTGCTCCTCGGTTATTGGTCAGTCTTCTCTCTGGTCTCATGACTCAATATCTTATTATGTCCCTGATTCATGATGTGGTAGACTAGTCGCCCCCAGTCTTGGTTTAGCTTTCTGCTCTCCGCTGTTTGCACTTGGTCAAGATGAACCACATGGTGGGGCCTTCTATATCATCATACTATGCCATGAAATAGTCTCAATAGTTATACATATCATTGTCCTCAAAGAATGCTCAGTAATGAAACCAGAGAACCTTCAAAACATTCAACGCAACTCAAATCCAAGTCTTTGAATAAATGATCTAAGCCAGACTCAAAGTGTGTGTGTGCAAAGGTTCCTTTGCGGATTCATCCCCAGGTAAGCTAACTCAATGATTTCGTTTCAAAAATCGGGATCGATGGGTCAAACCAACCTAGATGTCTCAATTATGCCTGCAGTTGCTTTTCTGTGCTCAATGTGGTATGGTTTTTTTTTCTTTGTCTCTTTCTTTTTTCTTTTCATTTTGAACTTCTTTTTTTTTTCTTTTCTTTTCTCTCTTTTTTTTCCAACACACCTACCCTTAAGGTAGCATTTCTCCTCATGGTGGTCCTAATACTCACCCATGGGTAGCTTCACACTTATCGATTATAGGTGGTGCAATTCTTTTATTTAGAGACTTTTCTTTCATTTTCAACCATACCACACATCATAACATAAGCAAATCAAGATAGACGTCTAAGCAAACGGTCATTCACCGACCTACAATTTCTTCAACTAGTCACCTTGCCAACTACTCAGGTTTTCACCGCTAAGAACCTATAGTGAAGTGCTTACGAGTCTAACATAGATCAATCACTCAAAGTATCAGATAAAAGCACATCAAGGGTTTATCGTTTCTAAGATTTCATCCTAAAGCAAACGATTTCATCATTGAACTTATGTCTAACTATCAAGGACTAAAACAAACAATTTTTTTCTTTCTTTTTTTTTTCTTTTTTTTTTCTCATTTTCTTTCTTTTTTTTTTCTTTTTTTTTTCTTTTTTTTTGAAGGCCCCCCAATGGTCTTTCTATCCTTGCCATAAGGTTTTCTGTTTCTCGATTTCCTTTACCCCGCTATCCATGTTTGCTAAACTCTTATTTGACGAGTCTTCTTTTTCCTAACCCAACAGATATCTATGATGGCTTTTAAGACACGGGGGTTAACATGATGCATGTATGCATGAGATACATGAGATGCGTGCGATGTATGTAATATATAAGCTCATAAGAATTCTACACTAGTTGGCCCATCAGCATTTTAGAAACTTTTGGCCAGATCGCCATAAAGCACAGACTCGTCCCAGTTTAAATGGCCCAACAAGCCCATACCTCATGACAACAAGTCCAACTGAATCCAAATGACAATGGTCCAAAACATAAAGGAATAGTCTCTACTGATCCTACAACTATAGTTCATACGCGGGTTTACAGGGGTATAGACAAAAGCCCCCGTCGATGAAGGATTGCCCACAACTAGGTCTCCCCACTCAAGGGTTCGAGCGACCAACTGAGCGCACCTTTTTTATACCTTAAGGTACTTGCCAACGAGTTATGGTGTGTGACTGACTGTCAAATGGATTTCCCGTTGTAGATTCCCCAGAGGCAGGGTGGAGCGAGGCTCTCTTAAGTACCCAAACCCCTTAGGCTCTTATCGCTTGGTGAAAGGAATAAACAACGAGTCCTCCAGATTAGTCCATCACAACGAGCTACGAATAATGATTATCTAGGTGCTTTCACAGCTTTTCCCCAAATGGTAGTGAATGAAGGAAAACACCAAATCATCACCTAGCTTTAACAGTGCATTTGGTTAAAACCCCCTCAAACCACTATAGAAACGGTCAACTAAAGCACAAATCATACACATCACAAGACATGATTTCGAGGCCAATTCTCTAGATCCCCAGTGGAGTCGCCAGACTGTAGACAACATAACCTGGGCGACGCTGTTCTTGGCTCGCGGCCTAGTTGGGAAGTACGAAATAACATGAAGTCGCCACCCGGTGTGAACCGGGATAAAGATTTAAGGACGCACTCACCCCTCGCAAGGGAAGACCTCAAACCGTTGGGTTTGGAATGGTCCCTTACTTATGTCACTTGTGATGATATAATTTGTGCAATGAACTAACCAAGTCTACTCAATAATCATGCTCAAAGGTACTTAGATCTAACATGGTTTCATCCAAATAACTCCACGCAATGTAACACAACGAGCATATTGAACCATTAAATCAACATGTATAAATCATTATCCAAACACATCATAAACTAATAACATGCATAAGGAACAACCTAAATATGCTTTAACAAATAAATAACAAACTAAATTAAACCATGCTTTAAATAATAAATAAACGGCCTAGAACTATGACATGCTCAAATACAGATTTGGATGAGACGAGATACGTGCATCTTAAGTGGTACGTGGCGTTGTATCCCGAGTGCAAACCGCAATACCGTCCATTCAGAATCGGCTACGGAATTTACGTCCGGGTTTCCATCCGATATACCACAAAAGGGAACACACATCCCACTCATCCAACAATCACATCATGCCTCAAACGACTCTCATGCGATAATATTCAAATTAAATAAAATAAACGAAAGATAATGAATAAAAGGGTGCCCTCAGGTCTAACCTCTTTTTTCATCTAAGAAAGGGCGTTACACGTCCGTTTGAAGGGAGATTGATCCGATTCTTTTCCGATTTGTCTACTCAACGTTTTCCGTCGTTGTTTTGATGCTTGGGCTGCTGTTTTAAGTCCGTTTCACTGCTATTTCGCTGCACCATTTCAGGTCACTGTTTTGGTCGTTTAGTGGACTGTTTCGAGTGATTTTGAAGGCTAATAGGGCTGCGGTTTTGAGGGTTTTTTTGGGGGTGTTTATGTGGTTTTTTAGTACAGTATTGGGGTGATTTTAGGACTGTTTTATAGGCTCAAATCACTGCCAAAACTGATCAGAACAGTGAGCTAAGTTGCGGCAGTTCAAGGTGCAGTGAGGGGTGTTTTTGAGACTGGTTGACGTGGTCTGCTTAGTTGAGTCGGCATGTACGTGAGGGATGAGAGGGCTGGCAGTTGGCTTGTGTGAATAAGGGGCGTGTGTGCGTGAGCTGGCAGTGTGTGCGTGAGGGAGTGTCTGGTTTGTGGAGTATTGGGAGAGTATTGTGCGGCGAATGAGGAGGGCTTTTGGCTTGTGTTTGACGCGGCTGTGAGGAGGGCTTTTTGGTACGCTGATGGTGGGCTTCATGTGAGGTTAATAGGCAGGTGGCGTTGTGGGCAAGGTGGCAAGTTGAGGGTGAACGTGGAGTGAGGTTGGGCGTGGAGGCTGTGCAGGGCTCTTGGTGTGGATGTAATTTTTTTGATACATGAAGGGTTAGTGTGGTGCTTGATAAAGTCTTGGATGATGCGGCAACTTGAGAGTTTATTTCTTTGTGTTTTTCATGAGAGTGAGCCAGTCCGGGTTGAATGTGTGGGTTAAGGGTTCTTTTTATAGGCAAAGGGAGGGGGTTTTACCTTGTTGGAGAAGGAATATGATTTGTGTGTTTTAAATGGGATATCTTTTAATTTAGTATGTGATAAAGAAATCTTTTAATTTGGGGAAGTGATTTATGTATTTTAGGAAAGGGATTTAATTTAATTTAGGAAGTTGATTTAATTGTGTCATGTGTTTTAATTATTTAATTTGTTTTAATTTAATTTGTGACATGTATTTTAATTGTTTTAATTATTTAATTTGTGAGATGTGTTTTAAATGTTTTTAATATTTAATTTGTGAGATGTGTTTTAAATGTTTTAATTATTTTTGGATGTGATTTAATGGGTTTGGTGTGTTTTAAAATAGAGGTCCAACAAGCGAACCCGAAAGTGAAACAAGCGAGTTAAATCTGACAAAATACTAATTCCAACTTTACCCTTCCAATGTCCGTTTCCCTCGGCTTTCACAACTAAAGAGGTAGTGTCTCCATACGAGACTCATCTCGGGCTAATATGCAAAATGCAATGCCTACAAATAAGGTTACCGCCTATATGGCTGGGTGTTAATATCACACAAGTTAGTTAATATATTATAATAAGGGAGATATCTAAAACAGTAGTGATAAAAGTAGATCCTCTAGCCCTAACATTTTCTTTATTGTATTTTTCTTTATTTACTTTCCAGCATTTTACTTTAAATATTTTACTTTATGTATTTTTTTAAGTTGTTACTAGCCTTAGATATGAGTCGTAGCTAAGTCTGTTATCTGGGTTTATGATGAAATCAAAATATCACCGGTTTATAAGGGGTTATTTTATTAATTGGGTAATATAAATTTATTTATTAAGTCTTAAGCTTAATGCTTCTTGTTAACTGGCCATTAATAAGATTGATCTGATAAACTTAAAATAAACTTGACAAAGGAATTTTAGGTTTCAGCCTTAGACTTAATAGCCAATGATCTTCCTTGAGGATAGATAACCCTTTAATAGATTTCCTTACATGATAGACATATACCTGTCGGGCGGGGGTAACCACAATTGGAACTTAGTTTTAATGAATCCAGGTAATTTGATTGACAAAGACATATGATTAATTGGGTTTACACTGGGTATTTGCATCCTGACCATCGATAAAGGCTTTTGCAGAATTTCATGTTCCAGGTTAGAAACCAATATATTACATAATATGAAATAACCACTTCATATTTAAAAATATTGGAAGAAATCACAACCCTGAATAGTTTTATAAAATTTGAAATTTGTCAACCTACTTTCGCGCAATTTTATTTACTTGTTTTTAAGTTTAAAGTCATCACCAGTCAATCAATCAATCTGTTAGATACTAGTAATCATTTGGCCTCATAAAAATTAATATCTTAGGTTCCTCGTGGGATCGATACTTTTTATACTACTTGAACGATACGTACGCTTGCGTTATAGCGTGTGATTTCACACCGGTCAAGTTTTTGGCGTCGTTGCAGGGGACTTATTTATCTTTCACTATTAGTTTTGAGGTTAGATACTTTACTAGTATCTAATTTCTTTTTACTTATTATTTTTTACTTTCTTGTGTTTTAGGTTCTCAGAAACTACATGAGACGAACCAAAAGCTTTGAACTCCGACTGCTTGACCCAGAGATTGAAAGAACCATTAGACAGTTGAGAAGGGAAAGGCGAGAAGGCCAAGAAGCAATTGTTAACATGGAACCTGAACTTTGGAAGTTGTACCACCAATACCCATTCGTGACAGAACCATTCCGGTGGTTGACGGCTTCATTTTCTGTATTGTACTTCCTCCCTTACCAGCAAATGCGTGTGACATCAAAACATACATTCAGATGATTCAGCAATCAGTTCAGTTTGGGGGGGAATGCAACTGAAGACCCTAATGCTCACATCAGCAACTTCCTGGAAGTTTGCGGCACTTTCAATTACAACCGAGGAGCTGAAGAAGCAATGAGACTGTGGATTTTCCCATATTCTTTGAAAGACAGAGCTAAAGCCTGGCTACATTCACTACCAGTAGGTTCCATCACAACTTGGAACACTCTAGCTACCAAATTCCTTGCAAAGTATTTTCCACCAGCCAGAACAACAAAACAGAGGAATGACATCACATCATTTGTACAACAAGACTTGGAAACTCTCTACGAAGCTTGGGAAAGGTACAAAGATTTGCTCCAGAAATGTCCTCACCATGAGATTCCAAAATGGCTTCAAGTCCAAACTTTCTATAATGGACTTTCTGGACTGATGAGAACCATAATTGATGTTGCTGCTGAAAGAGATTTGATGGCAAAAGGAGAAGATCAAACATGGGACTTAATCGAAGAAATGGCCAACAACAATTCCTAGTGGCCAACAGAAAGAAGCATGATCTAGAGAATTGCTGGAATTTATGAAGTTTTGAACCAACACAACAGTTATGCAAAGCTAGATCAGATATGCAAATTCATGGAGACTCTCGGTATGTAAGGCAATATTGAGCCACAAGTTCACCATATGGAGGGCACGAGAACCAAAACCAACTTGAAGAGACAGTGAATTATTTCAACATTTCAACAGACAGGGGAATAATCCATATTCCAACACCTACAACCCATGGTGGAGGAATCATCTCAATTTCTCATGGAGCAACAATTCAAGACAAAAGAACTATCCACCACCTGGATTCCAACAGCAACAGAACAAAGGCCAGGGAGCAGGCAAATGAACCAGGAATAACGAAAGTGCTGACTCAGTTAAAAAAATATGATGCTATGTTTCAAAGTCAATCTACCTCTATTAAAGCACTGGAGAATCAAATTGGACAACTGGCCAATGCTTAGAGTTACAGACCGCCAGGAAATCTTCCCAGCAACACAGAACCGAATCCAAGGAACCGAGGGTATGAGCAATGTCAAGCCATTACCTTGAAAAGCGGTACTGAAATCAATAAAGATGTTGGAATCAAGGCAATAATTGAAGAAGTTCCAAAAGAAGCAGAGCAACAGATGAAGGAAAAAGAAGCAAAGGAAAAATATCAAATCACTCTACCTCACTCAGCATCTTCAGAAAAAAAAAACAGGACAAAATAGTTTGCTCGTTCTTGGAGGTTTTCAAAAAGCTGCATATCAACATTCCATTCGCAGAGAAGCCTTGGAAGAAATGCCTAGCTATGTCAAATTCATGAAAGACATTCTTTCACGAAAATGGAGATTGGGGAGATTTACGAGCCAGTGCATTGATAGAAGAATACATCGCCATCATTCAGAGGAAACTTCCCACGAAGTTGAAAGATCATGGCAGTTTCATTGTCCCCATGCACCATTGGAGAACATTATACGGTAAGGCTTTATATGACTTAGGTGTGCAAGTGTTAATTTGATGCCTTTTCTATTTAC
>SKCR01042457.1:0-57857 GCA_019454045.1 Zanthoxylum bungeanum
GTGCAATGGTCCAGCATGAATTTGCTGCAATTTAACTCACTAGTGCTAAATCCAATGCCAAAACAAGTGATGGAAACCCGCAGGATATCTAAAGAAGAATTTTTCTTTATTTGCATTAGGCATTTGTATAGCCATGGAACTACTAAACGATTACAATTAATAGACTACATATTTAAAGGGCAAAATGAAATAAATTAAATACATAACACATAAGGAGGAAAACTTGCCCAAAAATTCCCATAAACTCTTATCAAAACCCAAAGAAACACTATGGATTCACCTTATATATACACAATCTGATCGTATCATCATACAAATATTAGTCACAATATGTGGGCTTTGGGGATGATTCACTGTGTACGTAAACAAGCAGACTTACCCATGTTTTTTTTCTTTTTACAAAGAGAGTGTTTACGTGACTCGAACCTATGACTTTCAGGTCACAATGAAGTAACTTTACCATTACACCCAGACTCATGAAAAATAATTTGTTTTGGTACATGTATTTATGAAAAATAACTTTACAATAAAAGAGTGAAAATTTACCGCGGCCTTCAGCAGGAGCAAAACCTCTCCCATAGTCATTATAACCACCTGATTCTTGTTGCATATATCCACCACCATAGCCTCTTCCACGTCCACGAAAACCACCACGGTTTCTTCCACGCCCTCGACCTCTGCCACCAAACCGATGCCCACCATCTCCATTGTACTCTACCACTCCGTTATCATTCACTATCACAAACAAGGCCAAATGATCATAATTATCATTTCATCATGCTATTAAAGTAAAAGCTTGTAAACTGCAAAAATAAGCAAATAGGTGGACGGAATTGTGGCAGGCAAAACAAAGAGGTATTAGCGAATTCAGATAAATATTTCTAATACAAGGTTGGAATCCGTCTTGGCAAACTACCAGTGCTATTGATTACAAGCAGACTCAATTACAGCTAACAAGGGCTCTACACGCTACAAGCAAAATATTCCACTTTCCATCCATAGAAAAAAGAGGAAAAAAAGAACAGGAACATTTAAAACCAAACTGGAAAAAATGTGAAAATGCTCATGCACAAAGACAAGTAATGAAAAAAAATAATATTCAGCAAACCATATATTGGTGGTTCCAAAAGTTTCATTGTTCTTCTAAACGTTTCCCTTCTATGCAATTAATTAAATTCTCAATTAGTTTTTTTCTGCAAAATTTTTATCAAAGGTTTTTGTTATAAAACATTTAGTACACTTCATTTTCTAACCAAAAACCTTCCATTTCATTGAATCTGCAATTCATTTAATCTTAAAAGCTATCTACGACTTCAATTTAGCGTGACAACTTTTGGCAACAATTGTCTCCACTTATAGAAGCTCTTAAATTTAAAAAACCATCGAGGATGCTTACCCTATATTACAGCTTTAAAACATTAGTTACATGACCAATATACAAAAAATACCACACCCAAAGATGGCAGAAAGCATCTTTGTACAATGTTCAAAAGTACTCAGTAAAAAAACAAGGCCAGAAACAACTAAAATCTGTGCAACCCACGACTCAAGAATTATATAATCACTTCCAACTGACCCTCCCAGATCAGGAAAAAAATAAAATAAAAAAACTAACTCATTGGCATATTGTAGCAGAGCAGTTCATTTTACCTCCACTTCTAGCCCTTCCTCGACCGCCCCGTCCTCCATGCATGCCTGAAGAGCCCTCTACATCCACAAAAGTAAAGTCATATCCATCAATAAGTTCAAAAAGATCAAGTGCGTGACTTATATGAAAATATACTGCCAAGTTATGTTTGATAATCACTTATTTTGTTAGTGTAGTGGGTACAAAAGAACAACTACAACTCAAATCGACTATGTTTGATATAAACAATTTGAAAACTCAAACATAATTGGGAGTAGATTCTCAAATATGTGATTATTCGAGAATCCACCACAATCCCAAACAAGAATTGAATCAATAACCAAAAATTGATGCTCTTACCTCCATCATAATCATTTTCAACCCATGGTTTCACTTGATCAGCTGGAATAGGAGGTTGATACCTGCAAAAGTAAAAGAATTCAGTTGAATTGAAAAACTGAACAAATAAGTTTTTTTTTTTTTTTTTAAAAGTGAATTACAGACAGCAAAATCACCACAATAAAATTATCCATGAAGTGGCAAAACTTGGAGTCTTTTGCTAAAGATTGTGAATTTACAAATACAACCAGCTAAACATACAGATTCACTATTGAAGGTAATTGAAAATCCTTCAGCACATTGATGAAATCAAAGAAACCCATTGAGATCATAGAAAAAGGCCTGATCTTGCGAATATGTAGGTGACTATCATTTACATCCAAATCTACTACAATCCATTAAATTGTCTATTTTTCAAATACATAAGCAGTTCTGACAGAGAATCCAAACAATGAAAACAATAATTAGTGTTTTTTAGATTCATTTTTAACTCCAACATACCCGGTGGAAGATGCGTCCAGCTCCTTCTTGGACAACGTAACAGCTATGACAGATACATGACGAGTAGTTTCCAAACTGCATGAACGAGAAGTACATAAGCAAAATAACCATCAACACAACACAAAGCAGTATAAACTAATCATGCACAATAAAGAAAACTAAAATTCTTACGGAAGAAGCCCCTCTTCTAGCGGCTCCCACGTGTCTGTTATATCCGTAGAACCAATTGCCGTGTTCTGATGAAGACCCACAATCCTTCTCTGAAAAATAAAACAAAATACAGCGCTCATACTATTGACTCAAACACAGACAAATCACAATCAACTGTGCTATTAAAATAACATGGAAGCTGCACGACAGTTACGAACATACTATAAATTAGGGAACGAGCTAGGAACCCACCTTAATCAATTCAGCAATCATCACAGTCTTGTTAATGGCTCTCCCCATAGCTTTGAGAGAAATTTCATTAGAACCTTTATCCTGTTAAAATTTCAAAAAGTAATTAATTAAATCAATCAAATCAATTTATTCAAACTCAATAACAAATGTATAATATCTCACATTATTCATCAATTAGAAAAGCAAAAAAATAAAATAAAATAAAATAAATGAAGAGACCTGAAGAAGAGTGGTGGCGTAAGTAATGTAGTTTCTCATTCTTCCTTGAGTCGTAATGCGAATCTCATTCTCGTTTATCGGAGTTTCTGCTTTCGGCTTCTCCACTCTCTGGTAACGATCCATTTCTCCTTATTCTGCTGTTTTTTTTATTTTTTGTTTCAATTTCACGCAACAAAATCACAAAACGAAAGTTTCTGGTTTTATGCTTCAAGCTAAAAGATCTAAAACCTAGGGTTTTAGCGGTACGGTGTCGTTTTAGATCGAGTGTTTCGATTTAAAAAAACCCTAATTGATGCTTTAAACAAAACAAGACAAAAAATAAAAAATTGAAAAGTTGAAAATCTTTTAAAGCGGTCATAGCGGCTAGGAGACCGCCTGATTTAACTGAGGTGGTGAGATTGCTTTGGATGATGATGACGTGGCATATCTACGTGTCAATTATGCATGTACTTCAACATTTTGTTGGGCCCACACCAACAAGTATGATTGCTTTATTTTTAGCCTAGGGTTTTAATGGTGATTGAAGAATTGACACGTGTATAAAAGGGCGGAATGACTGGTCCTTCTTGCGGTTAGATTAGAATAAAGAAAAATAATATAGGTACATAACGGCCAATGTTATGATAGTCAGGCGTATCAAATATCCTTAGGTTCAAAGTTGCATGTTCAATGCAATGCAACTTTGAGCATTGAATATGTAACTTCTACCAATAAACATGTAATTTCTATCAATAAACATGCAACTAATTTTATGTTTTAAAAAATTTCATATTTATTGATATAATTTATTGATACCCAATGGTATATAGACATGCCAATAACGCATAAAAAGTAAAAATAAAAAATAATTTTATTCTCTAGTGAGATTTTTATTTTTATTTTTTGTTTATGTGCTTAACTATTTAAGTATATCATTACTCTCCTTCTGAAAGTTCTCGTGTTTAAGAATTAGGGTATCCCATCTCTAAAAAATCCGTCTTCATTTTTATTTGATTTTTTAATCAAAATAAAAAATTACTGCAAAAATTATATTGAATGATATGATATTCCGAATTTCAATTAAGATTCGAGATTTTCTATTAATCATGTTAAGAACCGTTTCCTTTCTCGCAAACCATAAGAGCTTTGTAGAAAAAGTTTTCTTTCGATTACTTGGAATAATTAATGAGAACGATTTTTTAATCTTATAAGTTTTACTTTTTTACCATCAACTCCTATTTTTTTTTTTAATAATTTATTTTTATAGGCGAGTAAGTATCATCCGATTAGTCTTAGTCTATTAACCCATGTGATCATTTTTTAAAATAGGGATAATGATTTTTTTTTAGTCTTATAAATTTTGTAATTTTTACAATAAAGTCTTAAAAGAATTTTCTTTTTACAAATTAGTCTTATAAGTGAGTAGGTATCATTTCGTTAGTTTTAGTCCGTTAAGTCACATCAGCGGCTTCCATTTGGGTTAACGGACTAGATCTAATGAATGATACTTACTCAGTTATGACATTAAATTATAAAAAAATATTTTATGAATTGATTGTAAAAATCACAAAATTTATAGGACAAAAAAATAGTTATCCCAAAAAACAATCTATTATTTGTCATGGATTTTAAAATGTCTTCGAATGAAAAATATAAAGATTTTAACAAATTTCTAAATTTTATCATAAAAAATCCTATGAATAATATATATAGTATTTTTTTTCCTAGAGATTAGGGTTAGAAAACACAATCTCCCTAAGAAATTACTTGAAAATCATTCGATCAAATTTATGAAGTACGTATAATATATAGTATGCTATGTTATAACTTTGTAATAGCGTAACTCAAAATGGATCGGTTTTAGTATTAAATATTTAAATCAAAATAAAAATCCATAATATATACACACACATATAGTCAAGTTGCAATAAGGATGTTCTCAAGAACGTAACATGTGTGCGTACGAGATAGTAGATATACTATATCAAATTGGACTAAAAAATAAACTACATGTATTTGTTGGAGCAAAAGTGCAAAAACACGTCACCTGATGAAATCGACTTTTAAAATATCTTTAATTCAGATAAATTAATTGGCATCATATACCTATAATTTATCTTAATTTCACTCATATCACTCATGAATATTAAGTATTAAAGAGTGATTACGCATAAAGACTTATAACAAATTTTTCGGAAATGCTTTCTGAGGTTATACGTTAACCATTACAGGTTCACCGAACCGACTAACTAGAATAATTTGACAACCGGATCATTTGTGAAACTCGGCCAGCCATTGCTACTATAGTAGTGGCCGATTATGGTAATTTCAGTAATTTATCATTTTATCCTAGTACGGAAAATTCCTCAAACGCTTGCGAAAAACTTTCGAAAATTTCTCTACATACTTTACGCACTGGTATAGTACTTAGAGTACTGTAGTAATGGCCAAAATTCATAATTTTCAATAAATTATGATTTTGCCCCTTACGTGATTTTTTGGAAATTTCACAAAACGCTTTCGAAACAATTCCGAAAAATCCAGGAATTTTTCCTATAATGCATAACACCTGAATTGCACAATAAATCACATTAATACCTAATTAATTCAAAATTCATGCAATTAACAAATGCAAAAATGAGCCAAGGAGAGTCGCCACCACAAAGTCACTCTAAAATAATTTTTGGTCACAAGAAGTGGCTTAAGTAACTCTATAATGGTAATTTAGTGTCCTACACCGTAATTATGCTTATTTACACAAATTAGCCTAATGATCGGCTGAATACACACGCAAGCGCACGTATCGTTCAAGTAGTATAAATGTATCGATCCCACAAGGACTTAACACTAATGCTATTAATTGTTGAAACTAAATATCTACAAGTATCCAAATTGATTGTTGGTTGGGTGGTGAATTTACCTAAAACAAACAAGTAAATAAAACTAAGGTTGATTTCAAAATTAACAATGATATGCAAATATCCACGGTTGTGAATCCTACCAATATTCTACTAAAGATGAGTTGATTACCTTATGCTTGTGCAATGTGCTAGTTTATTAACCTGGAACACGAATGTATTCATAAGCCTCTTCCGATGGTCAGATGAAAATATTCAAAGTTACTTAATTAACTATATTCCTATATTAACTAAGAAACTCCAAATTCATTAAGTTGAAGTTCCAATTGTGGTTACACCCGCCCTACAGGTATATGTTGGAGTTCTACGGTCCCGAGGATCGAATAACAAGCAATGAAACACATGCGAATACATATGACGAAGTTGATGAATACTTACATCGAGCGGTTGAGCGACGCGGTGGACAACAAAAATCAATTTTTGCCTCCTTGGTGCATTCGGTAGTGAGCAGTCCCTTGCTCCTCCATTTTCGGTTTTGGATCATCTTCCAAGCTCCAAGCTTTGTCATAGTGATTCCAAGCTCATGGGTGGACTTCCCTATCACCTTCGCATGTCTCTTTGAGTGCTAGCTCTTGATGTTTTTGCCACAAAAACATCACAATTTGCTTCCCTATAACTCACGGCAGTGAGCTGTGAAAGAAGAGAGAAAATGAA
This sequence comes from Zanthoxylum bungeanum, assembly GCA_019454045.1. Classification (NCBI taxonomy): domain Eukaryota; kingdom Viridiplantae; phylum Streptophyta; class Magnoliopsida; order Sapindales; family Rutaceae; genus Zanthoxylum; species Zanthoxylum bungeanum. The sequence goes on from SKCR01042457.1 coordinate 6,640, forward strand.
GCCCCTTGGGCGTGAGAAGAGAGAGGAGAAGAAATGAGAGAGTGTTAGGTTAATTGATTTCAAAAACCAATTAAAAACATATACCAAATGTTTGTGTAAAGCTTTCCAAAAGTCAACACAAAATTTGGCTCCAAGAATATAATAACATTATATGTCATTCAAGCTTTCAAAAAGCTTTCCAACCACTCACATCAAGTCACAGCACTCAATCAATCAAGTGACAAGTTGTCACATCACTCAAAGTGACTAATGATTTGACGCTTGATGTGACTAATGATTTGACGCTTGATTTGACTTGCGTGCCGCACTCGATTTCGAAATGCGAATGCGCTCGCAAACAATCCAGGGCTCGGGTTCGCTAATTCCAAATTAACGAATTTTCCGTTGCGACGTAATTAAATGATTATGCCTAGCAAAATCACTATTCACGTCGCTAACGAATTAATTCTAAATTAACTCATTTGCCCGAATTAAAATCTGATTTTAATTCCGCGTCGAAATCCAATTTCGTTTAATATATCGAATATACCATTTTATCGATTAATTTCAAATTAATAGTTCTCTCTCTTTAAATGATATTTTATCCTAGATAAAATATCTCCGCAATTAATCCCAGATTAATTTTCTCTCTCATCTAATTAATCCCAGATTAATAAAGTGCGAGTCATACGTCATCGGTGAATCTTCGGGAAGCGACCCATGAGATCCCCAGATATTGTGGAAGTAAATTCGGTCGTCGGACTATCCGAACACGTAAGTACCTAGTACTACGTTTGTACCGATTTAAAAGACAAGGTTGGCTTCTAGCAAAGCGCCATGCCTACCCAATTCTCCAGAAACATGATTACAGGAATAAGTTGATCTATATCAGGCGTAGTATACGTAGTATTGCGTATTTCGATCCAGTATCGGATGATCACATGCAAGGCCTGGGGCTGGTACAGTGTCTGCCCCGTACGAAGCATATATTGGATTACGAGCAACTAGTCTCTTTATTATCGGATAATCATGACCAAGTCATATTATCCCGATGGTTGCAACCCTTTAGAGAACCAGTTCTGTATCCCTACGCGATCATCAACTCCAAATGACTGGAGTGACACTTCCTTCTTGACATCACACCCAACACACTACGATTCTCAATACCACCCAGCAGAGACGTACACAGAACCTGTTAAAGCCCTGGACGACCAAAACCAAAGTATATTGATTGTCGCAAGTATTAGCGGTGCAAGTCTCAGGTTAAGACCAAATACACATACCCTGATTTCGGACTTCCATAGACACATAGTCATACTACCAATGGAATTCCGAGGAGGTCTATCCAGAGCGAAGCTGTTTCCCGTACCATCGGTAAAACACAACCTCCTATTACACTTGCATGAGTATCATATACCCAAATATATGAGAACTATGCCGTTGTGCTCTCAAAACGCGCACAAGTGTATACTAGTCTTTTACGCATTATCGATGTCCAATCTCGATAATACTCTGACTAGGGATATTTAATGATTTTTTCTTCGTGGATTGATATTGTCTCATATCTTCTCAATCCAGGAACAATCACAGGGACCTCCTATCATTTATACATCTTGGTGATCTAATCACAAATGATAAGAGAGCAATCTCCTTTGTTACATAGTTAATTTGTACAACAACACCATGATCTGTACAAACTGTCCAACAATCTCACACTTGGCCTATAGGCAGTCACTCGAGTGTATGACACCTGAACTATGTACGGTTGGCTCAAATTACTGAGAAAAGACTTTCGTCAGCGGATTTGTATGATAATCATCTGATGCGATTTATTCGATCATTACATCGCCACGATGTATGATCCGAATGAATCAGATGAATATCAAAGTAAGTATCTGGATCGTTGATGAGACCATTAATTCTTTAGCCTGTGCTGACGCCTAGCTCAGCTGCTAACAGAACTATATCTAATCTAATTAGATTTATCATTGACCCAAATGGCTTCTATTGCTGCCTCAGCTGCATCAATAATCCGCATATGTTGTTTATTCGGTAACGGTATCTTGCTTGGAAGATTTCTAGCTCACTATTCCGTTATTCAAACTGTATAGTACCGTTTGCGACTTATAGTCGTTTTATCGGTTAGGAAACTTGCTACAGTGATCCCAGTCACTTCAAGTTATCCATATCCATAGTATAAGACAACATCCTTAGTTCTCTAAGATACTAATGGATGTTCTTAATTTCAATCCAGTGACTATCACTTGGATTGGCCTGTTTGTGACTGCATATGCTCAAAGCGTATGAGACACCAGGGCGCGTACATTTTTCAATGTACGATTTGTCGGAGAGTTTTCATGAAAGCCAAGCTTTCACCGATTGTATTATGGGAATATCATTTCCAAGAAATGATTTGTCATTATTATTTATATGACTTTTACTGTCAGTGCACTCCCACTAACCTCCTTAGTGACGCTATGGGTCATAGTTAATTTGTACAACAACACCATGATCTGTACAAATAGTGACGCTATGGGTCATAACTGTCCAACAGTATATTCCTATCCTGGAGGGAAATCCCCCTAAATGAGATCGTGTGTTATTGAGTCTATGACTAAACCTAAAATTCATTTTCCAAGTTCATTTTAAGTTTACCTAATCAATAAATAAACCAAAACATCACACAAAACACAAAATAACTCAACTTATAAAACCATTGATATTGGTATTCATCACAACCCTAGATAATATGTTTAGTTATAAAATATACCTAAGATTACAAAATGCATAGTTAAACAAAATAACATAATAGAAAATTAAAAAGTAAAGAAAATTACAACAATAAAAAAAATGTTGGAGTTAGGGGGTTTCACTTTTAATACTTCAAATATAGATAACTCTCTTATCAATTAATCATTACTTGAATTAATTATATTAAAATCAACCATATAGGCGATGAATGTCATTTGTCTAAAGTCCAACCGACCATATAGGCGGAAAGTAAGTCCAATAATGTAAAACTGGCCATATAGGCGGTAAATAATTAATTCAAATTACTTATTTAAATTAAGGGAGTAAATCTAAATTATTATATTAAAAGTTTCACCCCAAACTCCAGCAAAAAGAGATTACCCACTCATGATGTAATTAAAAATACACAACAATTTATTAAATAAATAAAAAGAAAATACAAGAAAACTTAAATAAACATACAAGACACTTTATTTTAGGTTTTCATGGAGAAATCCCCCAAAGAAAGCATGAAAAATTTACAAAGTTTGGCTTGGTATTTATAGGCAAATATAAAGGCTTCCACCAATTTCTCCACCAATTACTCCACCAAACACTCCACCAAACATGCCACCAATTGGTGGAAGTTTGACAATTTCCATTATTTTATTTTTATTTTTATTTTTTATTTTTGAAAATGACTTTAATAATTACACATAATATATTTTCATATTTTTCATCAATTTCGGTCATGCAAACTTCAGAATTCGAAATTCCTATGAACTTCAAAGTTGTAGTGCTTTGAGTCGTCTTTCATGTGGAACTTGAATCACCTCAATCCGATATCGGAATAAAATGTTATTGCCAAAATACCAAAATTGCGCAAAGTTGAAATTTCCGAAATTGTACTTCGTTAGAACGTCATTTCAAGTTTCCAACTTCCAAAATCCAAATGTCAAGTCCAGTTTTTGTCATTCTTTGTTCCATATTTCATCATGAATGATTCTATTGAGTCCCGATTTTATTTTATCTGTAAAATAAACAGAAACATATCAAAACATTTATAAAACCCGAGAAACTATACAAAATATTAAGTAAAAGGGGAGGTAAATATTGATATATTTTTCGCTCATCACACCCATAAACCTAACATTTTGCTAGTCCTCGAGCAAAACAAATGGAAACAAAATTAAATAAATAATAAAAACTAAATTAACCTAAGCCACTTTCGTAGGGATCACGATTGTAATTAGCGTATGCAACCAGCCTTTAAACCCCTAGGTGTCCCTAGTGGACGAGTTGTAGTCTCGTGAGGTTTTACAGTGACGATACCCACAAATGTTAATGAAATGTACACAAAAGCAAAAAGATAAAAGAAACAAAATAAACAAGCTAGTAACTAAACAAGTGAAATTTCTTATCCAAGTTAGTAAATTCCCCTATGCTTTTTCCCATTCTCCATATACACAACTAACAAGCTATTAATCAATTCATTGTGCCCACAATATTCATAAGTGCAGTTGAAAAGAGAGTAATATTTTTGTCCTAAAATTATATCAGAATTCACACCTTTTTGGCAATGGAATTTTTATTTTTATTTTTATTTTTTTTATTTACAACATCTTTAATCCTTGTAGCGAGCTTTGGGCCAGTGACTCCCAAACCAGTTGGCTTTAGGGCACTAAGTGTTAAGACACCCATACAGACTTAATTACTCGGATCTCAGATGTTAAAAGCTCTACCGTTTGACGTGAACAATCAATGCTTACTGAGGCAAGATGTTCGGTTACTAAGTAGAAACTTTATTATTATTAACTCAGGCTTTTACCATTTTGACGCGAACAATCACTGCTTACTGAGGCAAGACGTCCGGTTACTAAGTAAAAGCATGGTTAATTATTTATATACACATTTTTTCTATGAAATTCCAACACTTTTAGGTGCTACTTCCAACAAACTAAAGCGCTAAATATTACAAACTTTTCACTTACAATCCATGTGCATATGTTACCATGTATGTTGATAATACCTGTCAAATGAGCATATAAAGATCAAATTTAGTCAATATTATGGAGAATTTACAAATTTAAATAATTCAAAAACAAATAAAAAAAAATTATCTTATTGCGAATTAAGTTGAGATACGTCTCAAGAGTGGAAACTCCTTACACAACTATCTCAAAATGATTCCAATTGGTTAGTCAAGTTAAAAAAATCAAAATTATTATTATTATTATTATTATTATTATTATTATTATTATTATTATTTTGAATTTTTGACTAAAAACCAAGCAAAAACAACACAACGAAAATAATAATAATAATAATAATAAGATATTAGTCAACTATTCCCCTCCCCCAAACCTAATTGAGACATTGTCCTCAATGTCTAAAAAAAAAAGAAAAGTTTAGAAGACAATACCTGGTTAGCGTGAAATTGTACATTTAAAAAGAAAACTAAAGGTTAAGATACAAATTTATCCGACGCTTTTTACCACGATCATTATCAGACCAATTTATCTTGGAAAGGATAAGGTCAATTTTTGGTTCAAAGGCTAAGAGTTGGTTAATTAAATCATTGACTGTTCTGACAGTGAAGATGAAATCTTTTACGGGTTTTGAAAGGAACCCATTTATCCGGGAATCTTCAAGAGATACAAAAAGAAAGTCAAAAAATCCACCAATATTATACAGTCTAATTGGTTTCTGGTGTATGTTCAAGTTCGTCCAAGATATCACTGTAAAAATTTCCTCCATCGTGCCCAAGCCACCCTGCAAAGCAATAAAAGCATCAGCACAGTAAATCATTTCAATAAGTCGTTCGGATATACTTGGCAAGATGCATTCTTCTCCGTTTGATTGTCCTATAAGATTTGCGTCCGCCAAAGGTTTTGGGATAATTCCTAAAACTTGACTACCTCCTTCCTGTATGGCCCTTGAAACGTACCCATCAGTCCAAGATTGCCACCGCCATGTACTAAGTGCATATTTCTCTCAGCCATGACTCTACCCAATTCTTATGTTGCCTCAACAAATTCTGGTTTAGATCCAGAACTAGTCCCACAAAACACACAGATGTTAATGACTCGCCTTCTTGAAGTTGCTTCCATTTTTTTTTACTATCTCTCTAATCTGGATGTGTTGAAGAGAACAATGACGAGCTGAATTTATAGATCCTGAAAAAAGGTGAGTAATAATAGCACTAGTATCTTCCAAATGACAATTATTAGCTAAACAGTAAAATAAATCGTGAAAGTAAAAAAGTTTGGAACTTGTCGGCAAAAATGAAAGAAAATAACAAAACAAATCACAATTATTTGTTAAAGATAAAGAAATCATAGTTATGTACATGTAGTAACTGCTTGTATGACATCTATGTGTCAGAGACAAGTCCAATTTTCTTATAAATTGGCAAACATGGTCTTTTAAAGTCAGATTCCCGAGACTTAATTATTGTCTTTCTCTTTGAAAATGTGTATGTAAATTGCGAATAGCGTGATACACATATCCACTGGGATGCGTCTCAAGAGTCAATGATATGTCATCTAAAGACTCCTTACTCATGCCATCCCTAATGAATTTTATTTTATCTTCGTGGTTATCAGACACCATTCCTAAGGAACGACAACGAGTATTGCATGCACAACGTGCACATTTATAGCAAACACCTAATCGTTTAGCTCTTCTTTTCTTAGCATATGTACTTCTTCCTAAACCAGACAAAAATGAAATAAAAGAGTCGAGGACTCACTTGCCAATCAGACTCGTGCTTCAATTATCCACTGAATGTCACTAGGAATACCTTTGATCATCAGAACTCTCATTCTTTCAATGCGTGCTTTGTAGACTTTCATAAGAGAGTTTGAGGGAGATAAGGAAAATTCTTGTGAAGTTTTGCGAGAATGTCTTCCATCCCGACTGTGAATTTTCCTACAAAAATTAAACACACAAAAATAAAATACACCAATCTCAATATATACATAAATTACATGGGTTTCCTCTCTGCTAGCGCTAAGTTTAACTTCGTCGGCTAGACATGATTGCCCGAATGTTAAGCTGGATCGGCAAGTGTGAGATTCTTTTTTTTATCGCTCAAATAATTCTCCCCAATAGTATTTGACACGTTAGCTATTGACCCTGAATGTGTTGTTGGAGTTGGAGTTATATATCTCAATTACTCCGTAGGGTAACACTTAGGTAATCACAAACTGACCTGACCATCGTGATTTCAGCTTGCCAGGGAAAAGTTTCAACCTTGAGTTATATAACAACAGCTGATGCCCTGGTTCCAGTTGTATTCGCACTATTTTTTTATCATGCCACTTCTTTGTCTTTTATTTATACAGTTTGGCATTCTCATAAGCATGGAGGCGAAATTCTTCCAATTCGTTTAGTTGGTGGAGCTGTTTCTCTCCTGCTGCTTGCAGATCAAAATTTAGCTTCTTCAGTGCCCAATACGCTTTATGTTCGAGCTCTACAGGCAAATGTTATGCTTTCCCAAACACCATTCGATATGGAGACATTCCAATGGGTGTCTTGTAAGCTGTCCGATAGGCCCATAATGCGTCATCTAATTTTGTAGACCAGTCCCTCCTTGTTGACCTAATAGTTCTCTCCAAGATTATTTCGATTTCTCTGTTTGAAACTTCAACCAAAACACTTGACTGCGGATGGTAAGCAGTGGCAACTTTGTGAGTAACTCTGTATTTGGATAGGAGTACATCGAAGTATTTGTTGCAGAAGTGTGTGCCACCATCACTGATGATTGCCCGAGGTGTTCCGAAGCGAGTGAAAATATTCTTTTTGAGGAATTTTAACACCGCTTTGGAGTCATTTGATGGCAGTGCTGTTGCTTCAACCCATTTGGAGACGTAGTCTACTGCAACTAGAATGTACATGTTTCAATATGATGGAACAAAGGGTCCCATAAAATCAATCCATCATACATCAAATATCTCTATTTCGAGAATGATTTGAAGAGGTATTTCATTTCTCCTCGAAATATTTCCCGTTCTCTGGCACTTGTCACATTTAAGAACAAATAATTGAGCATCTTTAAATAAAGTAGGCCAGAGTAAACCTGATTGTAGAACTTTGGCTGTAGTTTTATCTCCGCTGAAGTGTCCGCCGTATGGTGATGAATGACAATACTGCAAGACACTATTGACCTCCTCATATGGTACACAATGCCGTAATAACTGATCTGTACAATGTTTGAATAGGTACGACTCATCCCAGACATAGTGCTTGACTTCTTCGAAGAATTTCTTTTGTTACTGATGTGTCCATTCAAATTCTTTGATTGTCAGCTCAGTGCCAGTTTTATCTCCATTCTCTAGCCTCGATAAATGATATGCCACTTGATTTTCTGTCCCCCTCCTATCTCGGATCTCCACGTCAAATTCTTGCATTAGAAGCACCCAATGGATCAAGCTGGGCTTGGCATCTTTCTTCACGATCAGATATTTAATTTCTAAATGATCTGTGTATACCACCACTTTGGGACCCAGTAGATAGGAGCAGAATTTATCAAAAGCAAACACAACTGTGAGCAATTCCTTTTCAGTTGTTGTGTAGTTGAGTTGTGCTTCATTCAAAGTTTTGCTGACGTAGTAAATGGTGTGTAAATGTTTCACCTTACGTTGTCCTAAAACTGCACCTACAGTAAAATCACTAGCATCGCACATCACTTCAAATGGAAACGTCCAGTCTGGTGCTACTATGATGGGGGCATAGACCATCTTCTGTTTCAAGATCTCAAAAGTATGGTGGCATTCTTTGGTGAAGTGGAACGACACGTCTTTCTCCAGCAAATTGCATAATGGTTTAGCAATCTTGGAGAAGTCTTTGATAAATCTCCAGTAAAATCCTACAGGCCCGAGAAAACTTCGAATCCCTTTGACGGATGATGGTGGAGGTAATTTTTCTATTTTCTCAATCTTTGCTTTGTCTACCTCAATTCCTTTCTGTGAAATTCGATGTCCTAGGACAATGCCTTCATACACCATGAAGTGGCAATTCTCCCAGTTGAGTACCAGATTGATATCTTCACATCTTTATAACACTGTTTTCCAGATTTTACAAGCAATGGTCGAACGAGTCTCCAAATACTGAGAAGTCATCCATGAAGACTTCCATACTTTGTTCTATCATGTCTGAAAAGATGGCTATCATGCAACGTTGAAATGTGGCAGGAGCATTACAGAGTCCAAATGGCATCCCGCGGAAAGCAAAAGTACCATACGGACATGTAAAAGTGATTTTCTCATAATCTTCTAGGGCGATGGCAATCTGATTGTATCCTGAGTATCCATCCAGAAAATAGTAGAATTCATGTCCCGCCAATCTGTTTAGCATCTGGTCAATGAATGGTAGCGGGAAATGATCATTCCGTGTTGCTTTGTTCAATTTTCTGTAGTCCATACACACTCTCCATCTAGTCACTGTCCTTATTGGAATCAGCTCATTCTTTTCATTGGTGACTACAATCATTCCTCATTTCTTGGGTACATATTGCATAGGACTCACCCAAGAGCTGTCAGAGATGGGGTAGATGATGTCGGCATCCAACCATTTGACGATTTATTTCTTTACTACTTCTTTCATGAATGGATTCAGTCTCCGTTGATACTCCACTGTGGCTTTGTATTCATCGTTCATCAGGATTTTATGCATGCAAAATGATGGACTGATGCCTCGAATGTCTGCTATAGTCTAACCAATAGCTCTTTTGTGCTCGCGTACCACTCTCAGCAACTTATCTTCATGCACCCATGTTAGCGATGAAAAAATAATCACATGTAAATCAGAAGAGTTTTCCAAGTATGCATACCTGAGATAGTTCGGAAGCAGCTTTAGTTCCAGCAGCGGTGGTTCTTCAATCGAGGGCTTGATTCATTTTTTTTCGATAGTTCCAAGCTTTTCACATGTGGTGTCGATCTGAAGCAAGAGGCTCCTCCATCAAGATAGTTGATACATTCCAGAATCTCATCATCTATTTCTCTATCAGTCATATTGGTGATGCATGCTTCAAGTTTGTCAGTGGAAGGTTGCATTGCATCTGTGTTCTGGATGATACTATCTATTACATCAAGTCTGAAACATTCCTCCTCCTTTTCGTCATTCGGGAATTTCATGGCTTTGAAAACATTGAATGTTACTTCTCGGTCATGCACCATCATGGTTAGTTTACATTTTTGTACATCAATGATGGTTCGACCTATAGCCAGAATGGTCTCCCGAGGATGATGGGTACGTCTTTGTCTTCCTTCTTGTCAAGGACAATGAAATCTACTGGGAAAATGAATTTTTTGACTTTGACAAGTACATCTTCAACTACACCTCTCGGAAATGTGAGTGATCTATCAGTAAGTTGTAGAGTGACATAGGTGGGCTTTGCTTCTCCAAGCTGCAGTTTCCTATAAATAGGCAAAGGCATCAATTAATACTAGCATCTAAATCACACAAAGCCTTACCGAAGTAATGTTCTCATATGGTGCAAGGGATGGTGAAACTACCATGATCTTTCAACTTTGGGGGAAGCTTCATCTGAATGATGGTGTTGCATTCTTCTGTCAATGCTACAGTCTCGTAATCTCCCAATCTTCACTTTTTTGACAGAATATCTTTCATGAATTTGACATAACTAGGCATCTGCTCCAACGCTTCTGCAAATGGAATGTTGATGTGTAGCTTTTTTAAGATTTCCAGGAATCAAACAAACTGTTTGTCCGGTTTGTGTTTCTGGAGACGCTGTGGAAAAGGTGGAGGTGGAGTAAATCTTTCTCGATCATTTTCTTTTGCCTTTTTTTCCTCCATATGTGGATTTGCTTGGTTGCTTTCTTTTGGAACTTCCTCAGTAGATGCATTGACTCCAACATCTTTGTTGATTTCAGTGCCGTTTTTCAAAGTGATGGCTGGCATTACTCCTTCACTCTGTTCCTTGGATTTAGTTCTTTGTTGTTAGGAAGGGTACCTTGCAGTCTGTAACTCTGAGCGTTGGCCAGTTGTTTCATTTGATTCTCCAATGTCTTCAAAGATACTGCTTGATTTTGAACCACAGTTGCTAAAGCGTCGTATTTTGCTTCTTTCATCTGGGCAAACACTTCTACTATTCCTAGTTCTTTTTCATACTCCTGGCTTTTATTCTGCTGTTGGAATCCGGGTGGTGGATTGTTCATTTGCTAAGAAGTGTTGCTCCATGCGAAATTGGGATGATTCCTCCAACCTGGGTTGTAGGTATTGGAATATGGATTGTTTCCTTGTCTGTTGAAGTTACTGACATAGTTCACAATCTCATCATGTTGGTTGTAAGATTCTGCCTCTGGTACCCCTCCATATGGTAAACTTGTGGATCCAACATTAACCTTCATGCTAAGAGTTTCCAGATATTTGCATATCTAATCCAGCTTGGCATTCATAGCTTCTTGGCTCCTACTTCATGGAGTCATGCTATTCGATTGATCATGATTCTCTCTGTTTGCCATAATGAATTGTTATTGGTCATTTCTTCAATTAAGTCACATGTCTGATCTTCTCATTTTTCCATTAATGCTCCTCCAGCAGCAGCATCTATTGTAGTTCTCATTAGTTCTGAAAGTCAATTGTAGAAGGTTTGGACTTGTAGCCACTTTTCAATCTCATGGTGAGGACATTTTCGGAGCAATTTCTTGTATCTTTCCCATGCTTCGCAGAGGGATTCTGAGTCATGTTGGACAAATGATGTGATGTCATTTCTCAGTTTTGCTGTTCTGGCTGGGGGAAAGAACTTTGCAAAGAATTTGGTGGCAAGAGTGTTCCAAGTTGTGATGGAACCTGCTGGTAGTGAATGGAGCCAAGCCTTATCTCTTTCAAAGAATATATGAACACATGCTGACGCATTGCTTCTTCTGCCGGTCGGTTGTAATTGAATATGCTATAAACTTCCAAGAAATTGCTGATGTGGGCATTAGGATCTTCAGTTGCACTTCCCCTAAATAGAACTGATTGTTGTATCATCTGAATGCATGTTTTGATGTCACACGCATTTGCTGGTAAGGGTGGAAATACAATGCATGATATGAAGCCGTCAATCACCAGAACTGTTCTATCTCAAATAGGAATTGGTGGTGCAACTTCCAAAGGTTCAGGTTCTTGATTGTTCATGTTGATCAGTGCTTCTTGATCTTCTCAACTGTCTGATAGTTTTTTCAAATTATGGGTCAAGCGGACGGATTTCAAAGCTTCTGCTTCTTCTCATGTAGTGTCTGAGAACCTAAAACACAAGAAAATAAAATTAATAAGTAAAAACAAATTAGACACAAGTAAAATATCTAGCCTCAAAATTAATAGTAAAAGATAAATAAGTTCCCAGCAACGACGCCAAAAACCTGATCAGCTAAATACACAGGCAAGCACACGTATCGTTCAAGTAGTATAAATGTATCGATCCCACGAGGACTTATCACTAATGCTATTCATTGTTGAAACTAAATATCTACAGTATCCAAATTGATTGTTGGTTGGGTGGTGAATTTACCTAAAACAAACAAGTAAATTAAACTAAGGTTGATTTCAAAATTAAAAATGATATGCAAATATCTAGGGTTGTGAATCCTACTAATATTCTACTAAAGATGAGTTGATTACCTTATGCCTGTGCAATGCGCCAGTTTATTAACCTGGAACCCGAATGTATTCATAAGCCTCTTCCAATGGTCAGATGAAAATATTCAAAGTTATTTAATTAACTATATTCCTATGTTAACTAAGAAACTCCAAATTCATTAAGTTTAAGTTCCAATTGTGATTACATTTGCCATACAAGTATATTCCTATCCTGGAGGGAAATCCCCCTAAGTGAGATCGTGTGTTATTAAGTTTATGGCTAAACTTAAAATCCTTTTTCCAAGTTCATTTTAAGTTTACCTTACAAGACGCATTAAGAACTAGACTCAATAAATAAACCAAAACATCACACAAAACACAAAGTAACTCAACTTATAAAACCATTGATATTGGTATTCATTACAACCCTAGATAATATGTTTAGTTAAAAAACATACCTAAAATTAAAAAATGCATAGTTAAACAAAATAAAATAACAGAAAATTAAAAAGTAGAGAAAATTACAACAATAAAAAAAATGTTGGAGCTAAAGGTTTCACTTTTAATACTTCAAATATAGATTACTCCCTTATCAATTAATCATTTCTTGAATTAATTATATTAAAATTGACAACATAGGCAGTGAATGTCATTTATCCAAAGTCCAATCGACCATATAGGCGGTAACAAAATCATATAAACTAACCATGTAGGCGATAACATGGTTAGCAACTAAACTGACCATATATGCAGAAATTAAGTCCAATAATGTAAAACCGACCATATAGGCGGTAAATAATTAATTCAAATTACTTATTTAAATTAAGAGAGTAAATCTAAATTATTATATTAAAAGTTTCACCCCAGACTCCAGCAAAAAGAGATTACATACTCATGATGTAATTAAAAACACACAAAAATTTATTAAATAAATAAAAAGAAAATACAAGAAAACTTAAATAAACATATAAGACACTTTCTTTTAGGTTTTCATAGAGAAATCCCCCAAAGAAAGCATGAAAAATTTACAAAGTTTGGCTTGGTATTTATAGGTAAATATAAAGGTTTCCACCAATTACTCCACTAAACACTCCATCAAACATGCCACCAAATATGCAAGCATGTTTGGTGGAAGTTTGACAATTTCCATTATTTTATTATTAATTTTTTTTTTTGCTTTTGAAAATGACTTTAATAATTACACATAATATATTTCCATATTTTTCATCAATTTCGGTCATGAAAACTTCGGAAATCGAATTTCCTATGATCGCCAAAGTTGTAGATATGTGAGTCTTTTTTTATCTGGAACTTGAATCACCTCAATCCGATATCGGAATAAAAAGTTATGGCCAAAATACCAAAATTGTAAAAAAGTTGAAATTTCCGAAATTGTATTTCGTTAGAACGTCATTTCAATTTTCCAACCTCCAAAAAACAAATGTCAAGTCCAGTTTTTGCTAATAACACCTGAATTGCACAATAAATCACATTAATACCTAATTAATTCAAAATTCATGCAATTAACAAATGCAAAAATGAGCCAAGGAGAGTCGCCACCACAAAGTCACTCTAAAATAATTTTTGGTCACAAGAAGTGGCTTAAGTAACTCTATAATGGTAATTTAGTGTCCTACACCGTAATTATGATTATTTACACAAATTAGCCTAATGATCGGCTGAATACACACGCAAGTGCACGTATCGTTCAAGTAGTATAAATGTATCGATCCCATGAGGACTTATCACTAATGCTATTAATTGTTGAAACTAAATATCTACAAGTATCCAAATTGATTGTTGGTTGGGTGGTGAATTTACCTAAAACAAACAAGTAAATAAAACTAAGGTTGATTTCAAAATTAACAATGATATGCAAATATCCAGGGTTGTGAATCCTACCAATATTCTACTAAAGATGAGTTGATTACCTTATGTCTGTGTAATGTGCCAGATTATTAACCTGGAACACGAATGTATTCATAAGCCTATTCCGATGGTCAGATGAAAATATTCAAAGTTACTTAATTAACTATATTCCTATATTAAGTAAGAAACTCCAAATTCATTAAGTTGAAATTCCAATTGTGGTTACACCCGCCCTACAGGTATATTCATATCCTGGAGGGAAATCCCCCTAAATGAGATCGTGTGTTATTGAGTCTATAACTAAACCTAAAATTCATTTTCCAAGTTCATTTTAAGTTTACCTAATCAATAAATAAACCAAAACATCACACAAAACACAAAATAACTCAACTTATAAAACCATTGATATTGGTATTCATCACAACCCTAGATAATATGTTTAGTTATAAAATATACCTAAAATTACAAAATGCATATTTAAACAAAATAACATAACAGAAAATTAAAAAGTAAAGAAAATTACAACAATAAAAAAAAAATATTGGAGCTAGGGGTTTCACTTTTAATACTTGAAATATAGATTACTCCCTTATCAATTAATCATTACTTGAATTAATTATATTAAAATCGACCATATAGGCGGTGAATGTCATTTTTCCAAAGTCCAACCGACCATATAGGCGGTAACAAAATCATATAAACGGACCATGTAGGCGGTAACAAGGTTAACACCTAAACCGACCATATAGGCGGAAAGTAAGTCCAATAATGTAAAACTGGCCATATAGGCGGTAAATAATTAATTCAAATTACTTATTTAAATTAAGGGAGAATCTAAATTTTTATATTAAAAGTTTCACCCCAGACTCCAACAAAAAGAGATTACTGACCGGCGTAAACACACACGTATAACGCAAGCGCACATATCGTTCAAGTAGTATAAAAATATCGATCCCACGAGGACTTAATTCCTAATGTTGTTAATAATTATTGAATCTATTTATTTACAAATATCTAATTAAATGGAGAAGAAAATGATTGTTTGATTGGTTGGTTGAATGTCGTTTTCCATAATTAAAATAAATAAAATAAACAAAAGAAAATAATAAGGAAAATAACAAAAGACTCAAAAATCTAGGGTTGTGAATCTTTCTAATATCTTTTAAAATATGAAGTGATTATTTTATGTTTGTGTAATAAATCGGTTTACTAACCTGGAACACGAAATTATGCGAAAGCCTCTGTCGATGGTCAGACGCAAATACCCAGTTTAACCCAATTGAACCATATGTCTATGTCAACCAAATTATCTGGATTCATTAAGTTTAAGTTCCAATTATGGCTACCTCTGCCCGACAGGTATATGTCTATCCTGTAAGGAAATCTATTAAAGGGTTATATATCCTTAAGGAAGATCGTGGGCTATTAAGTCTAAGGCTGAAACCTAAAATTCCTTTGTCAAGTTTATTTTAGATTTACTACATCAATCTTATTGGTGATCAGTCAACAAGAAACATTAAGCTTAACACTTAATAAGTAAACCTTTAAATTACCCAAACTATAAAATAACTCCTTATAAACCGGTGATATTAGAATTCATCACAACCCAGATAAATAACACATAACTAGGGTTAGTAAAAACTTAAAAGTAAAAGACATAAAGTAAAAATGCTGAAAAGTAATTGCGGTAAAGTAAAAGCTGAAAAGTAAATTACAATAAAATAAAATGCTAAGGTAAAATGATCAACTTTTACTATTTACTATTTAGATATCTCCCTTAATATATATATTAACTTGTGATTATTTTACCAACCGTCCATATAGGCGGTAACCTGATTAAGTCAAATTAAGTCCAACCAGCCATAAAGGCGGAACCAAAATAAACCTGCCATATAGGCGGTAAGAAAATTTAATTACCAACCGAACAATCTGGCGGTATCATTTTTAAGTCAGGTTTAAACCAGATTAAAATGAATTACCAACTGACCAATATAGCGGTATCCTCATTAAGTCAATATTTTAAATAGTGAATATATTATATTTAAGGGAGATTAATCTAAATAGCAATAGTAAAAGAATTACCTTTCACCATAGCAGGGGGAAGTTACCTCCTCATGGTGAATAGTAAAAACTGTAAAAAGTAATGATAGTAAATTACTATTATTACAGAACGTAATTAAAATTAATTACAAAACTAAAATTTAAAAGAAACTAGATAGAAAACTCCATATTTACATCAGAGAAATTAGAGAGGAAAGTACATTTGAAACTGAAACCTCGAGATCAATTTATAGGCGCGGATAGGCCTCCAGCGTCGCGACGCCAAAGCCTTTGGCCTCACGACGCCAGCGCTTTATGGCGTGGCATGCTGAGGTGATGACACATGGCGATTCGGATAAGGAGATAAGGTGACACGTGGCGAGGCGGCTAACAACTCAATTATTATGCTGATGTGGCGAAAGTGATTGTTGGCATCATAGGATTGCAACACGTGGCACTTCGTGATTGGCTGATGATGACGTGGTGGTGAGGTGGCACGTTAACTCGGTCAAATGATGATGTGGACGCTGACGTGGAGTGACACGTGGCGACACGTGGCGACTGTCGGCACCGTATGATGATGACACGTGGCATGGCGCACGTTAGCAGATCGGCTGTGATGGTTACACAGGGCACGGCGGACGTTAGCAAAGTCAAATTTCTCAGATTCTGACTTGTGGACCCGAAGCACGTTAGGCGTCGCGACGCCAAAGGCTTGCGCGTCGTGACGCATCCAAATTACCAAAATGCCCTTTTGTTTGTTTTTCACTATTTTGGCCCCAAATCACCTCCAGAATGTCCTGAAACTTTATTTATCTACAAAATAACACATAACACATCAAAATATTCACAAAGCTCAAGAAACTATACAAAATATTAGGTCAAATGAGTGAGAAATAGTGATATAATTACCACTCATCACACCCCCAAACCTAATATTTTACTAGTCCTCGAGCAAAACACAGAATAAAATAACATAAAGATAAAATTAACCTAAGCCACTTTCGTAGGGATCACGGTTGCATTTAGCGTATGCAACAAGCCTTTAAACCCCTAGGTGTCCTTAGTGGATGAGTTGTAGTCTCGTGAGGGTTTACAACAATGATACCCACAAACATTTTACAAAAGTAAAAAGGTAGTGAAACTAATGCACACAAAAGCAAAAAGACAAGCGAAAAGAGAATAAAGAAGTTAGTAACTAATCAGGTGAAACTTGTACTCCAAGTTACTAGTTGTTTTCTTTCTTTCTAAATTACTGAATAAGTAAATTCTCCGATTATATTTACCATTCTCCATATACACAGCCAATAAAATATTAAACAACTCATTTTTGCCCACAACAATCATAAGTGCAGTTGATAAGAGAGTAATATTTTTGTCCTAAAGTTTTATCAGAATTCACACCTTTTTGTAGCAATGGAATAATTTTTCTGATTTTTTTCTTTGTTTTTTTTTATTTATATTCAATACCTTCTGTCTATGTAGCGAGTGTTGAGTCGGTGGCTCCCAAACCAGTTGGCTTTAGGGCACCAGGTGTTAAGACACCCCTACGGACTTAATTACTCAGACTTCAGATATATATATTTTTGCAGCATCTTGATCCATGTAGCGAGCTTTGGGCCAGTGACTCCCAAACCAGTTGGTTTTAGGGCACTAGGTGTTAAAACACCCTTACAGACTTAATAACTCGAATCTCAGACATTTTTTTTACTCCATTGCTTTTTGAGATGCTTCCTCCAATTAAACTAGAGCACTGAATATTACAAACTTTTCAATTTTAGCTCATGTCCGTATGTTACTATGCATGTTGATAATACCTGCCAACTGAGCATATGAAGATCCATTTTAGTCAGTATTATGGAGAATTCACAAATTAAATAATTCAAAAGGAAATAAACAAAAATTAACTTGTTCCGAAATAGGTTTGAGATACGTCTAAGGAGTGAAAACTCATTACTCAGCTATCTCTTACCAATTTCACCTTTTTAGTCAAAATAAAAACACAAAAATGCAAAATATTTTTATAATTTTTGAAAATTTTTCAATTTTTTTTGTATTTTTCGAAAAATTTTAGACTAAAAATAAAAAAAACACACAAACTAAAAACAAGGTACTGATCAACTAATTCCCTCCCCCAAACCTAAATGAGACATTGTCCCCAATGTCTTAAACACTAGAAGAAGAGTTTATAAGATAATACCTGGTTAGCTGAAATTCTACAGGAAATTAAAGGTTAAGATCCAGATTAATCCGACGCCTCTTACCACGATCGTCCTCGGACCAATTTATCTTTGAAATGATAGGGTCAATTTGTGGTTCATAAGATAAGATTTGGTCAATTAGATCCGGTGGAGTTCTAGCAATAAAGAGGAGTTCTTTCATAGGTTTTGACACGAACCCATTTCTCCGAGCATCATCAAGAAACACACAAAGAAAATCATAAAATCCTTCAACGTTGTATAGTCCAAGCGGTTTCTGGTGTATGTTCAGGTTCGCCCAAGATAACACTGTAAAAATTTCCTCCAATATGCCCAAGCCACCTGGCAAAGCAATAAAAGCATCAGCACAATTAATCATTTCTACCAATCGTTCAGACATACCTGGCACGATCAGTTCATCTCCGTTTGATGGTCCAATAAGATTTGCCTCTGCCAAGGGTTTTGGGATGATTCCCAAAACGTGACTGCCTCCTTCCTGTACGGCCTTTGAAACGATCCCCATTAGTCCAAGATTTCCTCCACCATATACTATATGCATACTCCTTGCAGCTAAGACTCGACCAAATTCCTGTGCTGCTTCTACGTATTGTGGCTTAACACCAACACTAGTACCGCAAAACACACAGATGTTTTCAACTCGTCTTCTTGAAGTGGCTTCTATGTTTTACTCTGGATGTCTTCAAAAGTGCAATGATGAGTTGAATTTATAACACCTGAAAAGGGTGAGTAAAATAATAGCACTAGTACCTGCCAAATGACAATTATTAGTTAAACAGTAAAATAAATCGTGATAGTAAAAAAGGTCTAGATCCTGTCGGAGAAAATAAAAGAAAACAACAAAACAAATCACAATTATCAGGAAAAGACAAAGAGATATAATATGTACAAGAAATGTAGCGGCTTGATTGAAGTCTATGCGTCAGGGACAACTTTCCATCCAATTTTCTTATAAATTGGCAAACAGGGTCTTTTTGAGTCAGATTCCCAAGACTTAACTATTGTCTTTCTTTTTGAAATTGTGTATTTAACACACGAATTTCGTGATACACATATCCACTGGGATGCGTCTAAAGAGTTTTAGATATATCATCCAAAGACTCCTTACTCAAGCCATCCCTAATGAAATTAATCTTATCTTCGCGGTTATCAGACACCATTCCTAAAGAACGACAACGAGTATCACAAAACATACGAGCACATTTATAACAAACACATATTCTTTTGGCTCTTCTCTTTTAGCATAGGTGCTAATTCCTAAACCAGGCAGATGTGAAATAAAAGAGTCAGAAGACTCACCTGCCAATCAGACCCGTGCTTCAATAATCCAACGAATGTCAGTAGGAATACCTTTGATCATCAGTAGTGTCATCCGTTCCAGACGAGCTTTGTAGACTTTCATCAGAGAGTTTTGAGGGAGAGAAGGAAATTGCTTGTGAAGTTTTACGAGAACTTCTTCCATCCTGAAATGTCTTAATCTGCAAAAACTAAACACACCAAATTAAATCACACCAAATCACAATATATACACAAATTGCTTGGGTTGCCTCCCTGCGAGCGCTAAGTTTAAACGTCGCCAGCTAGACGTGACTTCTCGAACGTTAGGCTGGATCTGAAAGTGTGACACTTTCTTTTTGTCGCTCAAATGATTCTCCCCAGTAGTGTTTGACACGCTTGTTTTTAACCTTGAATGTTTTGTTGGAGTCAGGATCACGTATCTCAACGGCTCTATCTGGTAAAACTTTGGTGATCACAAATGGACCTGACCACCGTGATTTTGGCTTCCATGGGAATAATTTCACCCTTGATTTGTTTAATAGTACCTTCTACCCTGGTTCCTATTATATGCACACTAACTTCCCATCATGTCTCTTCTTGGCCTTTTCTTTGTACAATTTGGCATCCTCAAAAGGCTGATTGTGAAATTCCTCCAATTTGTTGAGCTGGTGGAACTTTTTCTCTTATGTTGCTTGTAGTGCAAGAATTGGCTTTTTCAGTGTAAAAGACGATTTATCTTCAGGCTCCATAGGCAATTGACATGTTTTAAGTTTGTCAATAGAACTTTGCATTGCATTGGAGTTCTGAATGGTACGGTGTATCACATCAAGTCTGAAACATTCCTCCTTCTTTTCATCATCTGGGAAATTCATGGCTTTGAAAACATTGAATGTTACTTCTTGGTCCTGTACCCTCATTGTTAATTCTCATTTTTGTACATCAATAATTGTTCGACCTGTAGCCAAGAACGGTCTCCCAAGGATGATTGGCACATCTGCGTCTTCCTCCACATCAAGGATAATAAAATCTGCTGGGAAAATGAATTTGTCAACCTTGACCAGCACATCCTCAACTACGCCTCTTGGAATTATGAGCGTTCTATCAGCAAGTTGTAGAGAGACTGAAGTGGGCATTGTTTCTCCAATCTGCAGTTTCCTGAAAATAGAAAAAGGCATCAAGTTAACACTTGCACCTAAATCACATAAAGCCTTACCAAAGTTATGTTCTCCTATGATGCAAGGAATGGTGAAACTGCCAGGATCTTTCAACTTTGGGGGAAGCTTCCTCTGAATGATGGCGCTGCATTCTTCTGTCAATGCTACTGTCTCGTAATCTCCCAATCTCCGTTTTCGTGAAAGAATGTCTTTCATGAATTTTACATAGCTTGGCATTTGGTCCAAGGCTTCTGCAAATGGAATGTTGATGTGTAGCTTTTTAAACACCTACAAGAAACGAGCAAACTGCTTGTCCAGTTTGTTTTTCTGAAGACTCTGAGGAAAAGGTGGAGGTGGAGTAATCTGTTCTTTTTCCGTTGCTTCTTTTTCCTCCATCTGTTGCTTTGTTTCTTTTGTACCTTCCTCATCAGTTGTTTTGGCTCCAATATCTTTGTTGATTTCAGTACCGCTTTTTAACATGATGACATGACACTGCTCCTTTCCTATGTTCCTTGGATTTGGTTCTGTGTTGCTGGGAAGGTTTCCTGGCGGTCTGTAACTTTGAGCATTGGCCAGTTGTCCAATTTGATTCTCCAGTGCTTTGATGGAAGCTAATTGGCTCTGAAAGATAGCATCATATGCTGCTTGTTGCTTTTTGAACATCTCTGCAATCCATTCTTTCATTTCTGGTTCTTTTTCAAACTCCTGGTTTTGCTGTTGGAATCCTGGTGGTGGATAGTTCTTTTGCCCTGAGTTGTTACTCCATGAGAGATTATGATGATTCCTCCACCCAGGGTTGTAGGTGTTGGAATATGGATTGTTCCCCTGTCTGTTGAAATTGTTGACATAATTCACCGTTTCTTCAAGTTGGTTTGGTTCTGGTGCTCTTCTATATGGTGAACTTGTGGACCCAATGGTAAGAGTCTCTATGAATTTGCATATCTGATCCAGCTTGGCGTTGACTGCTGTATTGGCTCCACTTTCATAAATTCCTGCAATTCTTTGGATCATGCTCCTTTCTATTGGCCACAAGGAATTGTTGTTGGCCATTTCTTCGATTAGGTCTCAGGCTTGATCTTCTCATTTTTCCATTAAATCTCCTCCAGCAGCATCATCGATTGTGGTTCTCATTATTACAGAAAGTCCATTATAGAATGTTTGGACTTGAAGCCATTTTGGAATCTCATGGTGAGGACATTTTCGGAGCAAATCTTTGTACATTTCCCAAGCTTCGTTGAGAGTTTCTGAGTCTTGTTGCACAAAGGATGTGATGTCATTCCTCAGCTTTCCAGTTCTGGCTGGTGGAAAGTACTTTGCAAGAAATTTTGTGGCTAAAGCATTCCAAGTTGTGATGGAAACTGTTGGTAGTGAATGTAGCCAAGCTTTAGCTCTGTCCTTCAAGGAGTATGGGAAAACACGCAGTCTCATTGCTTCTTCAGCTTCTCGGTTGTAATTGAAAGTGCCGCAAACTTCCAGGAAGTTGCTGATGTGGGCATTAGGATCTTCAGTGGCATTCCCCCAAACCGAACTGACTGCTGAATCATCTGAATGCATGTTTTGATGTCACCCGCATATACTGGTAAGGGAGGAAGTACAATACATGAAATGAGTCTGTCAACCACCAGAATGGTTCTGTCTCGAATGGGAACTGGTGGTGCAACCTCCAAAGGTTCAGGTTCCATGTTGACTAAAGCTTTTTGGCCTTCTCGCCTTTCCCTTCTCAACTGTCTGATGGTTCTTTCAATTTCCGGGTCAAGCGGTCGGAGTTCAAAGCTTCTGGTTCGTCTCATGAAGTTTCTGAGAACCTGAAACACAAGAAAACAATAAGTAAAAAGAAATTAGATACAAGTAAAGGTATCTAACCTCAAAACTAATAGTGAAAGATAAATAAGTCCCCGACAACGGCGCCAAAAACTTGACCGGTGTAAAAACACACGTATAACGCAAGCGCACATATCGTTCAAGTAGTATAAAAATATCGATCCCACGAGGACTTAATTCCTACTGTTGTTATTAATTGTTGAATCTATTTATTTACAAATATCTAATTAAATGGAGAAGAGAATGATTGTTTGATTAGTTGGCTGAATGTGGTTTTCCTTAATTAAAATAAATAAAATAAACAAAAGAAAATACTAAGGAAAATAACAAAAGACTCAAAAATCTAGGGTTGTGAATCTTTCTAATATCTTTTAAAATATGAAGTGATTATTTTATGTTTGTGTAATAAATCGGTTTACTAACCTGGAACACGAAATTATGCGAAAGCCTCTGTCAATGGTCAGACGCAAATACCCAGTTTAACCCAATTGAACCATATGTCTATGTCAACCAAATTATTTGGATTCATTAAGTTTAAGTTCCAATTATGGCTACCCCCGCCCGACAGGTATATGTCCATCCTGTAAGGAAATCTATTAAAGGGTTATCTATCCTTAAGGAAGATCGTTGGCTATTAAGTCTAAGGCTGAAACCTAAAATTCATTTGTCAAGTTTATTTTAGATTTACCACATCAATCTTATTGGTGATCAGTCAACAAGAAGCATTAAGCTTAACACTTAATAAGTAAACATTTAAATTACCCAAACTATAAAATAACTCATTCTAAACCGGTGATATTAGAATTCATCACAGCCCCAGATAACTAACACATAACTAGGGCTAGTAAGAACTTAAAAGTAAAAGACATAAATTAAAAATGCTGAAAAGTAATTGCGTTAAAGTAAAAGCTGATGTGATGACACGTGGCGATTCGGATAAGGAGATAAGACGACATGTGGCGAGGCGGATAACAACTCAATTATTATGCTGACGTGGTGAAAGTGATTGTCGGCACCATAGGATTGCAACACGTGGCACTTCGTGATTGGCTGATGATGACGTGGCAGTGAGATGGCACGTTGACTCGGTCAACTGATGATGTGGACGCTGACGTGGAGTGACACGTGGCGACACGTGGCAATGGTGACTGTCGGCACCGTAGGATGATGACACGTGGCACGGTGCACATTAGCAGATCAGCTGTGATGGTGACACGTGGCACGTCGGACGTTATCAATGTCAAATTTCTCAGATTCTGACTTGTGGACCCGGCGCACGTTAGCACTGTTCGGTGCACGTCGCGACGCGAAGAATGACCAATTTGCCCTTTTCATCATTTTTCACTGTTTTGGCCCCAAATCACCTCCAGAATGTCCTGAAACTTTATTTATCTACAAAATAACACAAAACACATCAAAATATTCACAAAACTCAAGAAACTATACAAAATATTAGGTTAAATGAGTGGGAAATAGTGATATAATTACCACTCATCAATTACCTTCTCAGGATGTAATTAAAAACACACAAAAATTTATTAAATAAATAAAAAGAAAATACAAGAAAACTTAAATAAACATATAGGACACTTTCTTTTAGGTTTTCATAGAGAAATCCCCCAAAGAAAGCATGAAAAATTTACAAAGTTTGGCTTGGTATTTATAGGTAAATATAAAGGATTCCACCAATTACTCCATTAAACACTCCACCAAACATGCCACCAAATATGCTAGCATGTTTGGTGGAAGTTTGACAATTTCCATTATTTTATTAGTTTTTTTTTTCTTTTTGCTTTTGAAAATGACTTTAATAATTACACATAATACATTTTCATATTTTTCATCAATTTCGGTCATGAAAACTTTGGAAATCGAATTTCTTATGAATGTCAAAGTTGTAGATATTTGAGTCTTCTTTTATTTGGAACTTGAATCACCTCAATCCGATATCGGAATAAAAAGTTATTGCCAAAATTACGCAAAGTTGAAATTTCCGAAATTGTAATTCGTTAGAACGTCATTTCAAGTTTCCAACCTCCAAAATCCAAATGTCAAGTACAGTTTTTGCCATTCTTTGTTCCATATTTCGTCTTGAATGATTTCATTCAGTCCCGATTTTATTTTATATGTAAAATAAACAAAAATACGGTAAAATATTCATAAAACCCGAGAAACTATACAAAATATTAAGTAAATGAGGCGGTAAATATTGATATATTTTCCTCTCATCACCTAATTAGTTTTACACATGCATATCTAGGCTCCTAAATTTGGTTTCTATCATCCCAAATACATCAAACAAGTATGAATCTAACTACATCTTATGCAACCAATTGGGAACTAATGTAAACAAATTTACAGCACAAAGGATAATAAGAATTACCTTAGTTCCCTTATCAGCCTTTGATTCAGCTCATAATCCATCTATATTTCTAATTTGATGCTTGATCAAACCAAATTAAAAGCCCTAATTTTCCTCTTTTGAACCCTAAGCTAGAACCTTTTAAAATGGAAAAACAAATATTTCCTATTTCTACAAGTTTGGCCAAAAATGGCTAGTTATAAAAGGGTGGATATTTTGGTCATTTGACACTTTAATAAAGTTTAGCCAAAAATTAATCCAAGTATCACTCTACTACTTAGCTATAATTTTGCCAACACCTAAAGCTTACTTTGTAAGCTTGGAATATTCCATATTAATTATATTAGTTAATTAATTAATTAATAATTATTAAATTAATTAACTTTTGATTAATTAAATAATTATACATTTGACAAGATATAATTAGACCTAACATGTATCTAATCAAATTATGTATCATATACAAACACACATTAAATATAAAAAAACCCTGACATGAATAATCTATATCATTCGTAATTAATTACCCGAGTGCTCTATGAATATAATTTATTAGTGAGAATCTCTAGGTTCAGTTATATCTGTCACGGAACAAGTTCCGTGTCCATAATTTGCTCAATCATAAATTTTGATGACCACAGATAACCGCACTGAACCATATTAGGCTTTTCACCCTAGCCAAACCAGAGGAACTCAACAGTTCCAACTGAAACCTTTGGAACCGTCTGGTTCCTAAATAAGAATCAGAACCTTACGGTTCAAATGAACAATAAGGTTCCACGGTTCCAACCGAAATCGTAACGGTTCCGGTTGGAACCGTTTGTTACGCAATGGCTACTAGCATTTGGGCAACATTTGAAGAGGCCCAACGGCTAGTAGACGTTGGACTCTCTCATTTAACAAAATTATTATTATTATTATTATTATTTATTTATTTTTAATTTTTATGTTTCTCTAAATTACCCTTAATAATATTAATAAAATGACTAGTTTATGGGCAATTTAGGCATCATAAAATTTACCACACAATCATAAATATGAGAGATATTTTATTTTTTCTACACACCAACAATCCTCTCAATTTTCTTAATTGTTTTGATGTTACAATTCTCTTAATTTTATAATTTTCCGATATTTAGAAAAAAAAGGTAAGCTCATCTGATAACATTATGTCCAATGTCTTAACCCAAGAGAGCAGCCAAAGTATTGGTACACGAAGAAGATAAGTTAAGTCTCGATCTTCTGATATTTTCAAAATTCATTTTCATTTAGTCGAAACTAAAAATGAAGGTTCAAGTGCAATATGAAACTATTGTGGTGTATCTTACAAATTTACTGGCGGGTATGACAATATGAATAAGCACTTGAATAGACATTATGCCGCTAAAATCAGATTTAATACAACAAAAACTCAAATGAGCATGTACACTTCATCTAGTAGAGGTACATGTTCTTTAGATTTATTAAAATATTCTGATGCTAAAATAGAGAAGAATTTACTAAATTTACTTGCATGGTATATATTTCTTTAAGTTCTGGTGAAAAAAATTGCTTTTATTAATTACTGTCGAAATGGCTTAAATCCTGATGCCTGTAAAATGCATAGAAATACTACAAAATGATAAATTTTTAAATTATACAAATATGGTAAAATTACTTTAAATGAATTATTTAAATATAATAAAGGTTGTCTTTATATTTGTTCTGATATTTTGAGTGATCATTGGTAAACACACTCATATATGGGTGTGACATGTCATTGGATTGATGCATCATGAAACATGTAAAAATGACTAATTCTATTTACAGTTTTTAATAAGCAATACACTGCGCATAATATTTATAGAATGGTTAAAGTAATTTTTGATGAATATGGTTTATTAAGTAAAATTTAACAATTAGTTTTGACAATGCATCTGCAAATACTACATTAATTAGAGAATTAAAAGAAATATGCTAACCAAATTTGGGGGACCGATTTTTTCATGTTCGTTGCACATGTCATGTCCTTAATTTATATTTTCAAGATGATTTAACTTATTTACAATGTCATATTGATCCTATTAAGAATGCACTTAATTGTATTTGGTTATATTCTTATGTTAGGAGAGAATGGACCAAGTTTTATAAATTACATTATGTTACACCGTTTAAATTTTCACGGGATGTTCCCAACTCGTTGTAATTCGACTTATTTTCTTTTAACTCAATCTTTTGCTTACAAAGATGTATTATGTAATTTTTTCCGAACATGGTCAACATATTACACTTTATCCTTGCCAATGAGATATTTGTGAAAGAATTTTAGAAATTTTAAAATTTTTTAATGATGCAACAAATATTTTTGTTAGTGTTTATTATCCAACATCAAATTTGTTTCTTGTTGAATATTGTTGGTACTCTACATTAGCATATTACTACTGAAAATGTGAATGATCTTATTTTATTTGAAGCTATTACTGTAATGAAGAGAAAATGATTGAGTTATTTTGAAGATATTGCTACAATTTTTTATCCTAAATTTTAATTAGAAAGTTTGAATAATAGCTTATAAACTTACGATGAATTTTTAGGAATAGATAATGAAAATAATGTTATAAAAATAATAGTTGGAGTAAGAAAATGATTTAATATATTTATTTAATTATTATGTCAATAGATACAACTTGCAATCAGTAGGAAAATCTAGTAGCGAACTCGTACCAGCTTCAAGACTTAGCATAGGTACGAAATAGAAAACAGAATGAAACCACGAGGTCCACGACTAACAATGCGGAATTAGATAATTATTTATCAATACATTTCGAGTTTTCTGCTGAAGTTTTATAGGTAAAAAATTTCAAGTACTTGACTGGTGGAGCCGACATCAAAATATCTATCATGTTTTATCGATTATTGCTAAAGAGGTACTGACAACACTTGTTTCCACCGTTGTGGTTGAACAAGCCTCAGCTTATGAGGCAATATTTTCGAAGTGAGACAGTCTTCATTACATCCAAGCACCTTAGAAGCAACAATATTTTTCGATGATTGGACCTGAGCTGATCTATGACAATAAGAAGATACCTCCGATGATTTTGAAGACTTGTTCGACAATGAATCTGCAAGCAGAACGGGAGCTGAATGATCAACACCAGGAACATATAATGATGATGAGTAAATAGTTGTAATGAAGTTAACTATCCAAGAGGATACGTATGGATCTTTAGTTTTTATAGATTTAAGTTCAAGCTCTTTATTTTATTATTAATTTAAGTTTTTAATTGTATGTAATAAAATTCAAATTAATACTATTTTATTATATTTATTTGGTAATGATATTTCATTACTAATTTTTTAAATTAATTTTCATTTTCTAAAATTAATATTTTTTAAAAAATAAATTGAACCGGAACCGTCCAGTCCAGTTCCTGTTAACGGTTCCACAATCATGTTAATATGTTAATCATTCGATTCGGTTTTGGTTTGGAACCGAACCAAACTGGTGGCCGGGTCTAATGTGTATCATATACTCACGGCCCTCAATAGCTCATTGTAGGAACGAAACGAGGTTTACAACTATGCCTATGACATCGGCAACCACGGCATTGTTGGGCTCGCAACCCGTAGTGAGTACGAATAGTCCCACGGGGGAACTAACCGAAGAATAAAGAGGTCACCACCCAATATGAGACACCGAGAATTATTTAAGGCCGCACTATACCCATCGCAAGGTCCGACCTTAAACGAGTTTGGGTTCAGAATGATCACTTATTGATGCTAGTATAATATTTAGGTTCGAATATTGGTATCACCACATCTTATAATGCAATAACATAAAACACAATTTATTTAACATACAAGTGCGCAAACACTAATAACAAAAATAGTAATTAAAGCTAGTATTCGTCTATAAATTATTACAGTATTAGTAAAACAATAAATGAAAATATCAGAGTAAATATCTAATCGGCACTTTTCTATGAGTCTGGCCGGATATTCTGTGTAAATCAGAAATGTAAAAATATGCAATAATAGATACGGTAATAAATATTACGCTAATAAATAGGCAGACCACAAAAGTTTAAATGAGATGCAGGTAAATAAACGAAGTAATAAGTAGTAAATGAGCAGATAAGTTATCCAAAATAATTCAGAAAACAATGAAACATTAGGTATAAAAAAACAAAACAAAACGCTCATCCCCCATTGATACGTGGAGTTGTATCTCGAGTGCAAACCATATCACCGTCCATTTGGAATCAGCTAAGGAATTTATGTCCAGGTTTCCATCCTATATGCCAATGGTGTCATCCGGCCAGATATGTGTATCTCATGATGTCCAGCCGGATCTAGAATAGATCATGCCAGATATCATTCACAGATTAGAACATGCCAACAAGATCAAGCATAAAATAACTAATCCACAATGAACTAACTAACGTGCAATTAAAAAAAATAATGATAACAAAAAATAGGCATAAAAATGGGCATTTAATATAATAAAACAGTAATATAAAGATAATATCAGATGCATACTCATTGGCCTAGCCATAGAGAGGGTCAGGCTGGATGTTATTGCTACAAGACGAATATGTGGGCTCTCGTACCCTCCGATGTTTCGATCGGTGGTGAGATGTTTTGGGTTCAGGGCTTTATTTCTGAGATTTTTGATGATTACAGGCTTTATTCCCGAGATTTTTGATGATTACAGGCTTTATTCCCGATGCTTTGAATGGTTACAGGCTTTGTTCCTAACTGTGATGATTGTGGACTTTATTCCCAATAATCAGAATGGTTGTGGGCTCTATTCTGGACTTTGATGATTGTGGGCTTTATTCCCAGTACTCTGAATGGTTGCGTGTTTTATTCCCGACTTTCAGAATTGTGGCCTTTTTCCGGTACTCTGAATGGTTATGGGCTTTGTTCCCGAATTGATGATTATGGGCTTTATTCTTGACTTTGATTATTGTGGGTTTTGTTCCCGATGCTTTGAACGGTTACAGGCTTTATTCCTGACTTTGATGATTGTGGGCTTTTTCCAAATGCTCTGAATGGTTGTGGGCTTTATTCTTGACTTTGATGATTGTGGGCCTTGTTCTTGATACTCTGAATGGTTACAGTCTTTGTTCCCGACTATGATGATTATAGGCATTGTTCCCGATATTCTAAATGGTTGTGGGCATTATTCTCGACTTTGATAATTGTGGACTTTGTTCCCAGTACTCTGAATGGTTGTGGGCTTTGTTCTCGGTACTCTGAATGGTTGTGGGCTTTGTTCCCAGTTCTCTTTTTCATATAGGTTTCACCCTCAGTTTTCTCTTTTAAGTGGGTTTCACCCTTGGTTTTCTGACTCCGGATGCTCTGTGTCTCGGAGGCTTCACCTATTGTCTGTAATGGAGTTGGGGGTTCTCGTAGCGTACCTCATTCCTCGAGAGCTTTTCCTCTTTGCTTATTCAATTTCAAGAAATGGAACGTTATGTGCATGTATGTATGCATGCATATATACAAGCGTGAAAATGACCTTCGGTTGCTGGCCCATTCTTTGGCTAGAGAGAATGCAGGAGTCATGATGCTCTTCTGTAGGGATATCATCAGGCTTTGTCTCACTCTTTCCCAGACTGTCTTTGAGGTTCCCAGATCATCGATTCTCTTTCCAAATTCCTTTTTATCATGCAATGTTCTCAAAAGTATTTCTTTTTCGAAATCTCGTCTTTTTTTAAAGTGTGAGCATTTCCTAAATTAGAAATTCAATTCCAACAAATGTTTTACCTTTTCAAATTCTTCTCAGTGTGTGTGACTCTTTTTTCAAAGAATTGCATGCAATCCAGATTTGTTTATACTGGTGCTAAGTGTAGATTTAACGCTGATATTTTAGTCCATTTGATCTTTTCATTTTCCTAGATAAGCAACACCTAGTTAAATATCAACAAGATTTTAGAATTTTATTTTATGTAGGGTTCATCTTTATCCCTAGCTTCCTTAAGTCATCAAATTATCTTTGACATAAATACTATACATTTCTAATACGAGCCTCTGGTTACTCAACAATTTCACCAACTCAAGTTGCTTTGCATACTTGTCTTTAGTTTTCATTGACATAAAAGTACTCGTGGAATTCACGATACTCCTGGCTACTAAACAGATCAAACAGTGGAGTAGTTTTATGGGGTTTGCTCTTTTTGCTCTTTTTTTTTGTTTGCATCATCTCCTTAACTTAGTATCATATTAGCCTTTTGGAAGAGAGTTAAATGAATGTTAAGTGTTTTGCCCCATCCCTAGTGCAATTCTTAGTGCAAGTTTTAGTATATAATATTTTGGATGACATTCTACCAGTGACTCCAAATTTAAGGAATTGCCTTAAGGATTTAGGCATGCTCATTTTTCAAGAGACGAAATATTCTTGAGAAAGGCTGAGTTTATTATCCTGGAATATTAAAAGAAAAGTCATTACACGAAAAAGATGCAAATGCTATGATCTGAGACGTAGTTACTGCATGTCTAGGGCTTTATCAGGATTTGATATTCTGCCAGCGTCGATCAGATTCTGAATTTCATGCCTGAGGTGGGCACATCTGTCTGTCTCATGTCATGAGAACTGGTGAAACGAACAGTACAATGTCGGATCAAATTTTCTTGGCAATGAGTTTGGCACAGGCTTTAGATCCAGTGGTTTTAATATGCCTTGTCTCTTAAGCTCTTCCAAAATCTGGGATATTAGTTTCCAATGGTTGGAGAAATGTCACTTCTAGACGGTGTCTGTTATTTCATATCCTAAGCCTCTTCCACTGCTCTTCTTACGTCACCTTTGGTCGTAGAGCTTCTTGTACTCACGCCTCTTATTGCTTGTTTCGGCCTTAACCGTCTAAGGTGCCATCAAATTGACCATAACAACGACCAAAGTTAGTAGTTGTTCACTAATTTTATCCATTCGATCTATGTGAGAACTGTTACTGCTGGCCATTTCCAAATTTACAAATTGCCTATTGATTAATCTTCATTCCTTTCAAACCCAAAGTTCAACTATGATAGCTTTGTCAGCAAAGGGTTAGTACGATGCATGTATGCATGCAATGCATGAGATGTATGAAATACAAAACACATCAGTATATATCATTGTAGGAGCGAAGTGAGGTTTATCGCTATATCTATAACGTCGGCAACCACTACACTATTGAGCTCGCAGCCCAAGAGAGTACGGATAATCTCGTGGGGGACTAACCAAAGAATAAGGGAGTCTCCGCTTGGTATGAGACACCGGGAATGATTTAAGGCCGCACTACACCCCTCGTAAAGTCTGATCTCAAACCAGTTTGGGTTCAAAATGATCCTTTACTGATGCTAGTATAATATTTATGCCTTCAAGAGGTATCCTCATATCTTATAATGCAAGAGCATACAAAACAGTTTATATAACATACAAGATGAAAACTCGAAAAGCTGTAAATAAATAGAGTTTATATGTAGAAATAAAATATTACAACAATAAACATCCGACCAGACTTGTATGAAGTCAGGCCGGACATGATGCCTGATCCAGAAACGTAGAAAAACACATATGCAATAAAAGATAAAATAATCATGCATTCTGAATATAACAGTAATAGAATGGTTATCTTCGAGTGGTACGTGGAGTTGTATCCCGAGTGTTAACTATATTATCGTTAATTCAGAATCGACTATGGAACTTACGTCTGGATTTTTATCCTTATACCATGAGATCATACGGTCGGATAACATACATGTCTGGCCTGACATATAACAAGTCTGGCCTGACATTGTTCATAGTTCACACATTAATCAGAGCACAAAATGCAAATTATTTTGAACAGTAGTGTAAATTGATGCATATCACAAATTTAAATAGTAGAACGAAGCAACTAATTATGTATGAAGGAATAACAACGATTAACATATACAAATAACTAGGCATGCAATAAAATACAGAAACCAATAAGCGTGGCCGAAAATATATATATTTGGCCGGATGTGTGTGATGTCCGGCTGGATGTGGTGTACGTTCGGCCGAAGATACTGTATCAAGTACAGAAACTCCAAAACACATAATTATTGAGAAGGGTGCCCTCGTAAGAGACTCAACATCAGGCTATGCATAAAATTACAGTGTCTATAATTTTTTTTAACCTTATTTCTCCCACACACGTGGTAAGTTTCATATCTTCCATAGGTTTGGCTTAGCTTATGCACCAACAAGGAGTACATATGCTCATTCTCTCATATGTAAAGGGTAAACATTGGCTAATTTAGTTCCGTTCCATCGTAAAAAGACAAATACCGCCCATTTACAAATGACTAAGCCAAATATGGGGATCATGCCATTGTCTGGAAACGATGAATTGGACCTTTAGTAATCACAGTTATTTGGGATGGGCTTAGAAACGTTTAGGAATATCCAAATGGATTAAAACAAGGCGTACCATTTCTGGATGAAAGCCAGTACGGGTATCAGGCTCATGTTTTGGCACTTTTGGATCACACCTAAACATTCTAGGCCCAACATGGCTTGCATACAAGGTGGCCTATTGATATTTCAAAGCATTTGGCCTAATTATCATGAAATCCAAACTTACCCCAGTTGAAAATGCCCATCAAAATTACATCTCACGGTAAAATGATCAAATGACTTGAAATGGTTAGGGCCCGATCACAAGCATTAAGGAAGCCCACTCCTTAGGGGAAAACATCTATGGGCTCATATGTGGTTTTATCAAGATTAAGACTTAAGCTCTTATTGGCAAAGGCTTGTTCATAACTAGGTCTCCCCACCCAATGGTTCAATTAACCAATGAATGCACCTTTTTTAAACCCAAGGATATGGATTTGTAGGAGCAAAGTGGGGTTTACCATTATGCCTATTATATCGGCGACTACGACACTGTTGGGCTCGCAGCTCGTAGAGAATACAGATAGTCCTACGGGGGAACTAACTGGAGAATAAAGGAGTGTCCACCCGATATGAGACACCAAGAATGTTTTATTGGGTTCAGAATGTTCCCTTAATGATGCCGGTATAATATTTAGGTTCGAAAAGATGTATCACCATATCTTATAATGCAATAACATACAACTCAATTTATATAACTTACAATTGCGTAAATATAAAAAAATAAGTAAAAAGGGTTCAAATGTAGAAATATTACAACAATAATAGAATGGTAATTAAACATGCTAAAACATGCATCTGGTAGGCCTTGGCTCAGAGATGCTCTACCCAAATGTAAATGTCTAGCCAGACTTGCTAGGAGTTAGGCCAAATATATTGCATAATCCAGAAATGCAGAATTACAATAACAGATGCAACAATAGACATTACACTAATAAACAGACCACAAAAGTTTAAATCAGGTGAAAGTAGATAAACAAAATAATAGACAATAGATGAGCATATCAAAATATTCGAAGTCATTCGGAAAATAATAAAACAACATACAAATGTGCAAACACTAATAACAAAACCGGTAAATAAAACTAGTAGTTATCCATAAATTACTACTGCATTAGTAAAATGATATAGGAACAGATCGAAGTAAATATCTCACTGGTCCAGCCTCGAAGAGGCCCGGTCAGACATTTCATATAGCAGACAAGATATCGATCATAACATATACATTCAGTCGGAATTTTCTGGGAGTCAAGTCGGACATTCTACGTAAATCAGAAATGAAGAAATAATAAGCAGTAAATGAGTCGATAAGTTATTCAAAATAATTCAAAAAATAGTGAAACAACATGTATAAAAACAAGAAAAATAAAACGACCATCCCCCCATTGATACGTGGAGTTGTATCCCGAGTGTGGACCATATCACAATCCATTCGAAATCTGTTATAGAACTTACGTTCGGGTTTCCATCTTATATACCGAAGGGGATCATACGATTAGATATATAAAGGAATGTCCAGCTGAACCTGTAATACTTCAGGCCAGACATTCCTCACATGTCAGAACAAACAAGCACCCATACTAATCCATAATAAAATGATCAGTTATGTAATAAAAAATAGTAATAAGAATATTAACGTGCGTAAGACGAGAATAAGAGAGCAATGAAATAGCTAATCGGTAAAAAGATGATAAAAATAAACATTTAACATTACAAAACAGTAATAAAAATGTATTAGTGCACGTAAAAAATAGAATATCAGGTGCATATATGTGTGTGCATATCCGGTTGAATGTGTCCTAGATCCAGCTAGAGATACTATATCGCAGGCAGAAGCTAAAAATTGATAATGATAAAAGAAGAGTATCCACATGTCGTACCTTTACGTTGTCTGGCTCAAGAATGACCTCTTGAGTGTTGAGATATTACTAGATTCATACCGGAAAGGGAGAAACTCCAGGAATCATAAGATGTTTTCTATATATATATATATCTCTCTCAATGATCGAAATTTCAAGGGTTATTTATGATAATTTCTGGATGATTTGTGAGTGGGGAAATCCCTATTTTTATAGTGTTTGGGAGAGACTTGAAAATGGAATGGGAGATATAATCCCTCCATAGTCTCATTTATGTCTGGCATTACTGGCGTTACTATAGATTTTAACATTCGATATATATATGGTCGGATGTATAATTTGAATTTTAAGTCCGACCGCCCATTGATTAGTTCGTGACTTCAGTTCTTGGTAATTTGCATATGTTGATCATTTAACATATGTATGGCCGAATTTTTAATTCGAATTTTATATCCGGCCGGCCATAATCAGATCCCGTGTCTTTGGTAACTGAAAATTTGAACATTCAATGATAGTTATCCCTTGTCCGGCCAGATTTAGGATTTTCAGGGTATATCCGGCCAAATATTCTGGTTTGAGAGAAGGTATGCCAGATATAGGTGATGTCTGCCTAGCTTTCAGTTATATTTCCTTGGAGTTCTTTTCTTTTCTAGCGCTCAACTTGCAATTTTCCAAATTTTCAAGAGGTGTCCCCATAAGAGACTTATCATCGGGCTTTGTGTAAAAATACAGTGTCTATATGCGCCCTTACTTTGGTACGCTTGTGCAATGTATGACAGTGACAAGTCTATCAAAGTCATGCATGGATTTTTACTTATTTGGCTCTTTTGTCACCGTAGACTTACCTCACTATGTGTTGTAAATTATTTATTGATATG
Organism: Zanthoxylum bungeanum; assembly: GCA_019454045.1. Taxonomy (NCBI): domain Eukaryota; kingdom Viridiplantae; phylum Streptophyta; class Magnoliopsida; order Sapindales; family Rutaceae; genus Zanthoxylum; species Zanthoxylum bungeanum. Next base: position 42,794 of record SKCR01042457.1, read on the forward strand.
TGGGCCCTCGAACCCTCCGATGGTGAGATGCCTCAATCTCTACTGTGACAATGGTTAGACCCTCGATCCCCCGATGCCTCGATCGGTTGTGAGATGTCTCGATCTCTGCTCTGATAGTTTTTGGACCCTCAGTCCCCTGATGCCTCCATCGGTTGTGAGATACCTCGATCTCTTTTGTTATTGTTGTTGGACTCTCGTTCCTCCAATGTCTTGATCGGTTCGAGATGCCTCAATCTCTATTATTATAGTTGTTGGATTCTCGTCCCTCCAATGTCTTGATCTGTTCGATATGCCTCAATCTCTACCATCATAGTTGTTGGACTATCGGCCCTCTGATGCCTCGATCGGTTTTAGATGCCTCGATCTCTGCTGTGATGATTGATGAACCCTCAGGTCTTCCGATGTCTCGATCAATTTGAGATGTGAACACGAGGTTCTGACAAGTTCTTTGTAATAATGATGGTGTGGGTATTGAAGAGGTTGAAGGAAATCTCAGCATTTTCACATATCTTGGTCAACTATACGGAAGCTCAAAGAAAACAAAATTTGGAATATAAAGAAATATTGGCAGCTCACACTTTCTTCTTGTTGAACTGCACTGAGGTTGTACCATTTCTGAAGTGAGTATTTTTGTTTTTGCAATTAAAATATTATTTGTTTCCTTCCAATTCATATTCTTCTAAGTCATATTCTGCCACGTGGTTATAGCATTTTCATTGACGAGTTAAAACAAATGGTACTCGCAATCACTGAAGCTTAGATTGATGTTGAAATCGATACATATTTTGCCGATTGGTTCCAAAGACACGTAAGTAATGAAATAATAACCAATGTGATTAATATATATATATATGGCAGGCACATGTTAGTAAGTGCGTATGATAGGAAAATGCTTAATATTTGTTGAGGGTTTTTCGCGTAATTGGCAACCAATTAATTATCTTTGATTAGGTCTCATCATACACCCTTAAACATGCATTCTAAAAGCATAATAAGGCACGATAAATAAATTAATAATGATATGCGGATGGATATATAAAATATTTTGTTCCTAGAACAAATCTCTCCATTTCCTCTCTCCCGCTAGCACAAATCTTACTTCTACCCAATTACATAATACTTCTAAAGAAACCTCATTTACATTGAGGGGAATATGTGAGAAGAGAAATACAAAGAATCAAGAGGTAATAGGCTGGACACGCATGTCCAATTTAATAAATTCTAAATTTATTACAACAATTTCCAAAATTGCCCGCACTCATCTAATATCCATCCGATATACATTATTCATACATCACATCCATGTATTCACACAAAGCATGTTATCAATCAATCTAATCCAATTAATTAATCTTTGATTAATGATCATCCAATGTTCAAACAACGATTTGATTTGCGCGAGTCCAACTCGTTTAAGAATAAGTACTCAAAGTACGAATTCTTGAATTATATCAAACTATAATATTAAATCCAATTTAATTCGTAGTCAATACTAATTCTTTATTTAATTCCAAATTAAATAATTACACTTTATTAATGAACCTTTGCGACTTAGATTCTAAATCTAATCTTAACGGGTCTCAAAGCCCAATTAACATCCAATGTCAATTTAATTAAAGTCCAATGGGCTTTCAATTAATTTATAAGGCATGGACTTTGGCCACCAAAGCCCAATAAGGAATCACCATTTGCCAAAAATCAATTTAGGCCCATTAGGCCTAATTAAAATTATTTTAAGGCCCAATTATCATATTTGTACTTTATGGAAATGGTTTTAGGCCCAATTGGATCCAACCAATTATCCTAAACCAAACTTGGCCCAACCAAGCCCATTAAGCCCAAATATAATATTTTTAGCCCAATTCCAAATTAAGCCTAACTAATTAAATTCCAATATTCCAAAAATCACAATTTAATCAATTAAAGTGTATTAGCCATAATTAATTATTTAAATCAACATTTCCAAAATACCAATTTACATAATTAATCATGCTTTAATCAATCAACTTATGTCCAACACAAATTGAAGCAAAATCAATCCCAACATGCTCTTAAGTTCTCGGCAATAGGGGACTTTTTATATCAATTTTGATTTCAATCCAATTAAATCACAAACTAATATATCACATGCATTTTAAACATATCCAATTGTCTAAAATTCAAAATCACCAAGAGCTAGGGTTCCAACATATATTCGGCCAAGCCTCAAATTTGGGGAAAATTAATCCAATAAATGTTTTCTTCAAATTGATCATGCACAACTCAAAGTTAACATATTATAAGCATGCTCAAATCCAAAATACCCAAATTAAAGTTAAGAACCTTAAATTTCAATTTCATGCTTAATAACCGCTCTGATACCATTGTTGGGTTTGCTAGGTCAAACCAAGATCAATTAAGCATATGAAATATGTGAATACATCAAAGTAAAGTAGCGGAAATACTCACTTTGATCGGCTAAGTGGATGTGTAGACAACAAAATTTTTTGCTCCTTGAGTTTCGGCCAAGCCCCTTTTGTTGTGCTCCAAGCTCCTCTTTGAATGTTGAATCAATGCTCCAAGCTTTGATCTTTGATTCCAAGCTCATGGATAGGTTTCCTTATCACCTTTGAATGACTCCTTTGAGTGCTAGCTCTTGAAAATTTGCAACAAATTTTCATCTCCTTCCTTGCATTGCTCACGGCAATGGAAGAAAAAGAAGAAGGAAAGTGGCGTGAGATGGAGAGAGAGAGAAGTGATTGTGTTGACTTGTTTTCCAAAAACCTAATACCAAAAATCTCACAAAGTTTTTGTATATGTTTTTCCAAAAAGCAAAACAAACATTTGGAGGGAAAATGGCATTAATAACTCTCAACAACTCTCATCACTCAAAAAGTGACTTGAATCACATCACACAAAGTTGATGTGACTTCCATCACAAAAGGTGACTTGCGATGTGACTTGTGGGCCCCATTTTAATTCAAAATCTGAGTGAGCCCGTAAACACTCCCGGGCTCGGGTTCGCTAATTTCGAATTAAAGAATTTTCCGTTACGACGTAATTAAATAATTATGCATAGCAAAATTACTATTCACGTCGCTAGCGAATTAATTCTAAATTATTTCATATGCCCGAATTAAAATCCAATTTTAATTCCCCGTCGAAATCTAATTTCGTTTAATATATTGAATATATTATTTTATCGATTAATTCTAAATTAATCGTTCTCTCTCTTTAAATAGTATTTTATCTCAGATAAAATTCTCCATAATTAATCCTAGATTAATTTTCTCTCTCTATTAATTAATCCCAGATTAATTATGTTCGAGTCATACGTCATCGGTGAATCTTCGGGAAGCAACCCATGAAATCCCTGGATATGTTGGCAGTAAATCCGGTCGTCGGATTATCCGAATACGTCTGTACCTAGTACCACATTCTTACCGATTTACAAGACATGGTTGGCTTCTAGTAAAGCACTATGCCTACCCAATTCTCCAGAAATATTCTTAAAATATTATTTAATATTTGTCAGGCATAGTATACGTAATATTGTGTATTGCGATCCAGTATCGGATGTCACATGCAAGGCCTGGGGCTGGAATTGTGTCTGCCCTGTACGAAGCATATATCGAATCTCTGGTAACTAGTCTCTATAATCGGATAAGCATGACCTAGTTATATTATCCCGATGACTGCAGTACTTAAGAGTACTAGTTCCGTATCCTGCGTGATCATCATCTCCATATGACTGGAGTGATACTTCCATCTTGACATCACACCCAATACACTACGATTCTCAAGATACCCAGAAGAGGCGTACACAGAACCTGTTAAAGCCCTGGACAACCAAAACCAAAGTATATTGATTGTCGCAAGTATTAGCGATGCAAGTCTTAGGTTTAGACCAAATACACCTACCATGATTCGGACTTCTATAGACACATAGTCATACTACCAATGGAATTCTGAGGGGTCTATCCAGAGCGAAGCTGTTTCCGTACCATCGGCAAACACAATCTCCTATCACACTTGCATAAGTATCCAATACTTAAATATATTAGAACTATGCCGTTATGCTCCCACAACGCGCACAAGTGCAATACTAGTCTATTCCGCATCCAATCTCGATAATACTACGACTAGGGATATTTTAATGACTAAACCTTAATGGATTAATACTGTCTCATATCTTATTAATCCGGAACTAATCATATGGACTTTTAACATTTATGTATCTTGGTAATCCAATTACAAATGATAAAAGAGCAATTTCCTTTGTCACAAAGTTAATTTGTACAACAACACCATGTTCTGTACAAATAGTGATGTTATTGGTCATAATTGTCCAACATAAGGGCACCACTTGAAAGTGTTGAAAGTTGCAAGGTTTAATGCCAAAATGAAAGAAACTGCAGAGAATTCAAAATAGTAGCCAAATCCAGGCCGGACATCACCTATGTCAGGCCAGCCTTTTCTTGGACCATAAAACTCGGCCGAACATACCCTGAAAATCCTAAATCTGGCCAAACGTAGGACAGTTTAACTAAATGTGTAGATTTTCAATCACAAGAACCAAAAGATCTGATTAATGTCCGGTCAGACATATATTTCAAATAAATGTCTGACCGAACATGTATCGAGCTGTCAGCCAATGTAAAGATTTTCAATTATTAAAATCACAGATCTTATTGAAGTTCGGCTGAAGGTTTGTCTCAAGATAAATATCCCGGTTAGACATACATTGAGTTGTAGCTGACTCTGTAGATTGACAATCACTGGAGACAGAGAGAAGATTTGATTTCCCCTTCCATTTTCAGCTTCAACCTGGGCACTAAGACATTCACAAGGGGTGAATAATGAATAACAATGACAACACCCAACATTGATCCCAAACTTCTGAAATTTTACGCACTCTAAGACTTTTAAGGCTTTTTTAGAATTAAAATTCTGATCTAAAATCCTATCATGCGATCCCACGAAGTCTCTAGAGTTAATCCCATTTGGCTAACAATCAAGCAACGATTTGGCTCTCAAATGTGTTCACTGAGCCAGCTACATCTAAAGGTACGTCCTGATGGCACCCTTATAACTATTTCTGCTTATTTTACAGTACTGTTCTGACACGGTATATCCGACCGGACTTGATTTACGTCCGGCCGGACATACACAAATGTGATAAATATCCGACTCTATATGGTCATTTCCTTTTGGTATATAAGATGGAAATCAGGACATAAATTTCATAGCCGATTCCGAATGGACGGTAATATAGTCTGTACTCGGGATACAACTCCACATACCACTAGGAAATAATCAAACTTGTCGGTTTTACAGAATTCACTTTTTTATTTATGTGTTATTTCCAATCTGTTATTATAGTAATGCATGTTCCAGAATGTCTGGCTAGACTCATTGTATGTCCGGCCGGACATCCACTATATGAGACAATATCCGGCCAGGCTTCCCCGAAACCAGGCCAACGAGACATGTACCATATTTTGTTTACTTGTGATTTTATTACTGTTGTTATGGTTATTTACTATTTTATTTATCATTTTTATTTGTATGTGATTATGTAATCTTCTGACTCTCTAGTTTGCGAAGCATATACATAAATTATATGAAGGATGTTCAACCTAGCTTCGAAGAAGCCTAACCGGTGAGATACGTGTTACGTCCTATTTATTTATCGTTTTGTCTTGCTTTACAGTTGTTCTATTATTACTATTTATGTCAATATGCATGTCCCTGTATTATCTCGTTTACAAGGAATATCCGGCCAAACATGCAATATATCAGGCCGGACATAAAAGACACAAAAATATCTGGTCAGGCTTCTCCAAAGCCAAGCCGGCGAGGCATGTATTATGTCCTGGTTACTTTGTTGTCTTTCTTTATTATTGTTCTACTTTATAGTCATTTATTTATTGCTATGTTATTCAATTATTGTTGTTAAACTGTTCATGAATTTGTGCTATGTGTCTCTTTGTTTTTTTAAAATATATCCAGCCAGATATGCAGTATGTCTGGCCGGATATCATTCGCACGAAAAATATTATTTGATGTCTCTTTTGAAGAATCTTATTTGATGTCTCTTTTAGAATCAAATTTGATGATATGATTTTTTTATTTAATAAGTAAATTTGAAGATTTTTTGTAGTTTTTCTAAGGACTTCATTAAAAAAACATAGAAGATATAGATTTCAATAAAGTATTGCATTATTTATCCTTTAGCATATTAAATATGTATTTTTCTATTTTTTGTTATATTCCTTAACTTAGTAAATTGAAAAATTCCTTATTAAAACCTCATATATATATATATATATATTTTGTGTGCGCGCGCGAGCATGTAGGTATGTATATATGTATGTATGTAACATACATATACAATAATTTGTAACATAAAATGACAATTTCAAACTTCTCTTTTTATGTCACAAAATCAAATTCATTTATTCTAGAGTAATAATACGATTACATAATCAAGCACATAAATTGGTACATAAATACTAAAAAAAATGTCAATACAAAATAAAATTATTTTTTTGGTTTTATCCTTTGTGTGCACAATTATATACTCAATTATGTGCATATATCATTTTTCTTTTTTTAATTAGTAAAACATTTGAATTAGGTCTTTTCTATTAGAAATGAAATTGTCGATACTTGAATCTTATTTTCAAAACATCTTGAATCACCTTAATTGGATATCAGAATAGAAAGTTATTATCGAAATACCACATCATATGCAATATCACTTTTCTCCATTAACCTCCAAATCAAACTCTAAACATTAAAACAACTAAATTAAGTGTTTTTAGCACATTAATGGTATATAATTACATATTAAAAAAAAAAATATTAAGTGTGTATACTCAGTGACGAGCCACATATACGGTGGGGGTAGTCGTCCCCGGTCAATCCGAAATTTTGTTAAAATATTTCTTATAAACTAATGAAAATATTGGTTTGTTAATTATATAATTAGGATTTATTTTCACTAAAATGAGAAATATCTATCATTTTTTGTAAAAATCAAATTTTATCCCCATATTGAATCAAAGTTCTGACTTCGCCATGTATACTTAATTTATCAATTCGATAGTGAAACATGAAAATGCTGGCCACCAAGCCTGGACCTGGGCAAGTCAAAATAACCACACAAATAGATTTACGAGTCACTCAAGAGCTTCTTTAAATAAAATAAAATAAAATAAAAAAAAAAAAAAAAAAAAAACTCAAAAGCTATTTGTTCTTGTAGCCCAATAATACTTGTGCTTCAAAATTAGTTATTATACATGCTTGCCGCAATCCATGGAACTTCAAATAACAAGAATCTTAAACATGAATCTCCCAAGTTTGAAAATAAAAATTCAGCTTCCAATAGAAGTAAGGCAATGCCTTTGATGAAAACTTAAGAGACTATTACTTGGAATATTTTTTCTCAAGTTTCTTGAGTTGTTTTGCAGATTTAGTGCGCACCTATATCTGTGACCACAACGAAGCATTGAATCTGAAAAATGTTTGGGCTTAAACCAGCTTTTTGTATAGAGTAATTCTTTAGTACTACAGTTATAGCAATCGATAAGTCTATAACATGTGGAGTTATATTATATATAAATACCATTTATTCAATTACTTTTTACTATTTTAGTACACGTGTAAAATATTATTATATTAGTATATGGGTGACTTGGTACCATCATTACATAGTAGAATATTTTCTGTATATGGTAACACAAGTAAACGAAGTAATTTTTTGTTACCATTATTATTTGAGTGACGTAACATCACCTACTAATAAGTATATGACATGAAATTATATTAAATATAACTATCATTTATTTAGATGTTAATTTAGACTATTTTAACATACAACGTAAAATTTATTATATATATATGACGTGATACCAATCCCATAAAATTTGACCGAAGAAACAAAAGGGTTACATCTTCTTGATGACATTGACAATTTTGTCACTGCCGGTAACTCCAGTAAACTCATGAAGGTGGAGAAATTGCTACTTATTGTGAATTCATATTTCATGTTTTACATAAAAGTGATGCACAAATAATGTCCAAATTCAAGCAGGAAAAAATATTTAAAAAAAAAAAAAAAAGGCATCTCACAAAATGGGGTGATCAAAATTTGATGACACTTCTTGGTATGAAGTCCCTTATAGAGAAGGGCGTATAAATTATTGATGAAACTGAACATTTTTATGTTCTTTTGGGATTACAGACACAAGTTCAAACCCTTCAAACTGTAACAAAAGAATCAATGGAAAAAAAAATGACAAAAACAAATATCCAAATGCCAGAACCCTACTTATCCTTTGTACACAACCTGCCACTGATTCTCCTTTGTGGTTTATCTTTTTTATCACACGATGTTTCCCGTGAGCAACAATACTGCGATTACCAAAAAAAAAAAAAACTTTCTACATGGCGTAGCTCAGTCACAATTCAACCCGCAAACTTCTAATATAACGTCACCTTTCGATACAAATGGATTGACTCGAGCCCACAAAAGTGAGAAAATTGAAGCTAAAAGTATTGCCCAGACCAAAAGGATTGTGGGAAGCCTGTCCTGTTTCCCCAGAAACCCCTTGAGGAATGGATAAAGATGGAGAATGACCCATAAGGCAAAGAACAACTTACCAAAGAGTGGACCCCATGTCTCGTAACCATTGCTGATGGCATCTGCAACACCTATTACGACTCCGATTAGGTTTAAGACTAACAAAGTCAAGGGAGGGATCAACAAAGATGTCCACTTAAAGAGGTATAGCTCAGAAAATTCTCCATCATCAGCTGCTTTGGAGGTAACCGTGAAGTTTGTGTTAACTCCAGCCAACACCTTAAGCAGACCCTGAACAAGAGCAAATAGGTGTGAGGAGGCACCACCAATCACCCAGAACTGCTCGTTTCTCCACCAGTCATGTATGCCAACGCCTCCCCATTGCATTTCAAGAATTCCAGTTGCAGCTATGGATATGAAAAGCGCCATGAAAAGGATACTGGCATAGTTGCTAATCTGCCAACCACACAATAAACAAACATCAAAACCATCGCAAGTACCCAGATGTCAACTTGAAAGCATTTTGATTTATGCTTTGTCATAACAACTCTAGCTGGATAACTGAAGCCATAATATTAAAATCTTCCAAACATATTTCGTAGCCATTTTCACTGATATGGATACAAGTAAAAATGGACTGACCATGTTTCATGGACTTGAAAACGAGGTGCAATTGGAAATTACCTCAGGAACAATGAACTTCCCAGTAAGGAGGCAGATAGCAGGCAAGGTACAATACGCGATCAAGGGAATGGATGTTATGGGATAAACAACTGAGTTTATATATGAGAAGCGCTCCAGTGGTTTTAATCCGCACCCATATCCATACCATATTGGACAATGCCTGCTAAGTAAAATCTCAACAGATCCCAGTGCCCAACGAAGAACCTGGTGTAGACGATCTGACAGATTTATAGGAGCCGAACCCTTGAAAGCCGGCCTTTTTGGTACGCAGTACACAGATCGCCAACCATGGCAGTGCATTTTAAAGCCTGTTAGTATATCTTCTGTAACAGATCCATAAATCCACCCAACCTGGAAAAAAATTGATTGTTAGATAAATGATTGCATACAAATCAATCATGAGAACTCAAACTAGCCACAAGTTGGTTAAATTTTTAATAGCAACTGCATACCTCTTTACCCCAGTCAGTTTTATCCTCATAGCCACAGCTAATAACTTGGATAGCTTCGTTCAAGAGTGCGGCAGTAGAAGACCCTGTCGGAACTCCACCATTTTCCTTCAGAGTTGATGCTATGAAAACTGGTGATTGTCCAAACTTTTTCTCAAATTTTATTACGGGCATCAGGGATGATTTTACACTATCTATACCTGCCACAAGAATAGAATAACATAATTAATAATATAGGTCCCCATAAGCTAGAAACAAATAATTTGTATCCTGACAAATAATTAGCTCTTATGATTGGACAACAAAATTCAGGCTCTGATTTTGTGGGGAAATGTAGATAGGACCAATTTCATGTTTTTACTCATTTGTGGACTATTAACTATCTTAAACTCCCTGTCCAAGATTTTGCAGAAGTGACTCCGCTAGCAAATTTGAAGCCCCTACCTTCAATTCCCTCCTTGATATTTTCTAGTGCGTATATCTGCTTGGAAGTGTCCTTGTTTTTCTTATTCGACTTCCCTTTCTTATCCTTCTTTCTAGATCTGAAACAACAGCAAAACCATTTTGGCCAGCAGTTACAGGTCTTCCTTGGAGGTTTCTTCTTGACGGGAGCATCATATCCATAGAGTGCCTGCCTCCTGAAGACACACCCAGTTCCAACATAAATCGGCCCCTGGATCCCATCCAATCCTTTCATGTTTATCTATATGAATTATGAAAAGGTGTTAGTTATCCTCTCAAAAAGCAATAAAACATAAGCAAAAGATCAGTACTACCAATATCTTTACTTACATCAAAAAATACAACATTGCGATTTGAGTATCTATCATGACGATCAATCCCATCGAATCTTTGAGGAAATTGCACATAACAGATTTTTTTCCCTGATGTGGGGTCCATCATGAAGCACATGGCTTCACGAAGTGCCTTACTGTTGTTTATATAGTGATCACAATCGACATTCAGCAAGTACGGAGCATTTGTTATGACTGCCGAGACTCGGATCTTCAGCCAAAGAGAAACATAAATGTTAGTGAAAGGAGGGTAGATTGAAGCAAATATAAGTTGTTAGGAGAAGAGAGAGAGAGAGCTCTACCAAAGAATTCATGGCACCGGCCTTTTTGTGGTGATCAAAACCTGGTCTCTTTTCACGAGAAACATAAACCAGACGAGGCAATAGATTTCCTTCAACGTCACGAACCCCATTTTGTCCGAGAAAAACCTGGTCGGAGATGGTGAAATTTAGAAAAACTAGAAGCTTTTACATCTTAATGGGTAAAATATCAGCTGGACATGGTATCTGGCTTTACCTGGATCATTCCAGGATGATCTCTGACATTGTTCCCTGGCCATGGAGTTCCATCCTGCATCGTCCAGCCATCTTCAGGTACCTTCTGTGCCATGGCAACCAAACCATTTATCCGAACTTTCAATTCTTCATATTCCCTCTGTATCAACAATGATAACCAGATACGAACATCATTATTTGTAATCAAGCAAAAAATTCAAGGTGAGATAGTTATAGCCAAATATTTCTTGTGCCGGATGCAAAGAAGTACTTCTCTTCCTACAACATATCATGCTTAATTACTGTAATCCTTAGCGTACTGGACAGATTTATACATTCAAGAACAGATCAAAGGTTATAGATAGTGTTGGAAAAATAAGGCAATAGGAAATCAGGAAAGTGCCAAACCTTCATGGCACGTCGTTCCCTAATAAAGGATGGATCTACTTTATCTTTCAAATAATCAACCTTCTGAGCAAAATACCACTCTGGAGCTCGAGGCTCAATATTGAACTTCTTGCAGAATGGAACCCACTTCCTAGCAAATTCAGATGTCTCAGAGAGGGCTTCAAAAGTGAGCATAGCAGCACCATCGTCTGAGACATAGCATGCAACTTTGTCGACTGGATAATCTACAGCAAGGATGGAGAGAACAGTGTTTGCAGTGATAAGTGGAGGTTCCTTCAAAGGATCAACTGTACTTACGAATATGTCTATATCAGCCAACTCAGATGGCTTCCCTTCTTTCTCATACCTGACAACAAAATTAAGAATTCAAATATGTAAGCATTGATTTAAGCACTCAAAAAAGATAAGAAAAGGAAAGAGAGAGAATTGCACCTCAATGACAACCTATCAAGGTATGTTTCTCTTATGATTGGGTCCCATTTTGGAAATTGATCAAGTATCCAAGATACGGCAAACCATATTTCGCAAATCACAGATGTCAGCCACAGTCCAAAAGCATCGTTGACTGGATGAAGGATTCTATAGTGAAAGAAGAGGCCAAGAATCACAAGCCGAAGTATAATTATCAATCTATATGGACTTATCTTGCTTGAAGGTATTGGTAGTTTTCTTGAAAGTGGCTGCCTGCCTTCGTCCATCCTATGAAAAGCAATGTACAATGTTATTGCATCGGTATAGTAATGCCACTGGGTGCAAGGCTCACAGCCATAACACTACTACTACTCACATCATCCAATAGCAATAATCTATGTTCTAAAAAATGCTAGGCGGTAGGCGTACGGTGGGGGAGTGCCTAGAGCCTTCTAGGCGCCGCCTAGAAGGATAGGCTAGGCGGTTTTATTTTTTATTCAAAAAATTAGAAAAAATAAATAAATTTGGGGAAAAAACATACAGACCTGCCTAAAACCGTTTAGGAGGCCGCCTAGACCCGCCTAGAAACTCCTAAGCGGCCGCTTAGAACAGCCTAGACCCTCCTAATCGCCTAACACCGTCTAGCAACCATTTTTATGCATAATTGGAACAACCAGGCACCGGCTAGCGCCTAGGCGGCTGCCTAGGCACTTTTTTTAGAACAATGGCGATAATAGTTTTCATCAATAACCTTATTTCAATGTTTGTTAACACATAGAAGTGATCCCACATTAATCCACCATCTATAAACAGAAATAGACAATCAAATTACTGTTTCTTTTATCGGTATTGAAATACCAGTTTCCAGGCTCAAGTGCTCTTGTAAAAGGAACTAAGGATTCAACTTCAGTGGCCAACCAAACACCCACTATGCTAAAAACAGATGGCTTCAACTCACACACAGTGAAATACCACGTGCCTTTCCTTTTTCAAATTTGGCTAATAATTATCTGATTGTAGGCGCAGTAAATGCTTTCCTTAGGTTAAAAGAAGAAAAAAGCAGTGACACATGGCTGGTAATTCATTCTTACTCATCACTGATCCTAACTACCAAGGGTATTTTTCTGTTTAGCTTATGTAACCAAAATACCATTGGGCAGACTACGAATTTAGCAATCTCAATGAAATCAATGATTTTCACACTCGCGAAAAGAATATTTATCCATCATTAGTTAGCTTATTTAATCGAGACTTCATTTCATAACAGCAGTGTTGTATCATGAGTAAGCTTATTTCCCAAATTTCAAACTAATTTCTAGAAAAAAAAAAATCGTGAAAAGGGATTTAGAAGAATACACTTACATTGGCAAGTCAGGGTCATCCACTCCATCTCCATCATTGTTTCCACTGTTTCCTCCTTGGTGCTTAACAACTTGAAGTTTCCCAGTTTGCTTTTTCTTCCACTCCTCCATTCGTTCCTTCCATGCAACAGTTCCATAGCCATATACTGCCAAATCCTTTTTAGGATCCATCGGTCTTGGTGGCACTGCAACAGCAGCAGAAAATACTAATCACTAAGCAAAAAGAAACTAGCCTGGTCATTCATAACTTATAAAACAGTGTTTACAGAAAGTATTATTTGGGATGGGAGGACTCTATTTAGGGCTTGTAGTGAGTATCAACCCCTTGACCAAATTCATGTTTTTTTTGCCCACTACTTGTATGAAAAGAAAAAAATGTCCTTAAATAAATTTTCCACGCCGATAAAAAAAAAAAAACAAGTTTTTGCTATATGGAGTCTTGCACTCTGTATATGTACAAGACAGAGCGTCTTGCACTTCATCATGCATACAAGATTCTGTCTTGCACCCGTCTTGTATTGCAAGACCTTAGTGTGAAAACATAAAAGGACATTAAAAAAATGAAGGTTCCAAACAAACATAAATTTAGAAATGGGGTCAAAGCTCACGACAGGACCCCTCTAGGGGTCTCTTTAATCAAATAACTCTTACAAAAATTAAAGTGACCATATTAAAAAAACATACAAGTCATGGAACCATCAGGAAATGACATTGGATGAACCCTTTTTCCGTGACCCATAAACGGCGGAATTATAAGAGCATGCTTGTCAGATGAAATTCCATCCTTCATCAACAACAGTCATTAGACTTATAAATGAGACTAACAATCACAATTCAAAACATCAGACCAATTCACAAACAGAAAAAGTCAATCAACCTCATTGCCATTGGTAAGGAGAGGGATCTCTGGAGCAACAGAAACAGAATCCGCCTCTGAAGGTGTAGTGATCCCTGAAAAGTGTGATTGGGAACCACGTCCAATATTAAGGCGAGATGAGAGCATAAAGTCAGCTATGTGGTAAGGGTCCTTTCTGTCATTAATATCAAACTCATTCTCCAAATCCTCAGTGTCATCCTCTTCTTCATCCCCATCCACTCTAGGACTACCTAAAGTTATAAGTTTGTCAATTTTTCAATAACAATTATTGCTAATACCCGACAAAAAATAATGTACTAAAAAGATGGAGAAAAGATTAACCTTTAACGCGCTTGTATCTTGTTTTGCATTGAGGGCAGGCTTGATTGCCCTCTCTTCTTTCATATTCATAGCAATGTCTGCACACGGGGAATGCACATTCATTGCAAGCTACAAATGGCTCCCCACTTTCTGTTATCTCAATCTCATCCCCACAGATCTGGCAAATCTGACCACTCAATTCTTTAACAGATGTCACCTGCAATCCAGAGTAGCCACAGCAAAGTTCATCACAGTTGAATAAATTGGAAACTTTGTAACATTAAAATGAATTATCACTGATTTCACTGCAAATTTTATAGTAAGATACCCATGCAAGACCACAGTTGCAAAATTTCATGCATTGATTCTATTGACTGGCAATGAAATTTAGAAGGAAAAACAAAAGCAGAAGAAACTTTTTACTTGAAACGAGGCACCATAATGACAGTGTGCAAGAGAATACAATGCTAATGTGAGTTAATTATGAATCAAATCCACATATAAAAAAATAATAATAATAATAACTGAGTTTAAAAATAAAATAAAAATCAATTTGAAAAAACTGAAAGAATCATAAAAACACAAATCTTCTTCAAGGTCCTTGCTTGCTCCTCCAGTCTTATCAAAAGGTAAAAATGCAGTTAATATTGAATGAAAAAATAAAATAAAATAAAATAAAATAAAATGAAGAGAAATTAGAAAGGCACATACTCTTGCAAC